>JAZHYW010020542.1:0-71723 GCA_037355805.1 Ixodes ricinus
GCACACACACACACACACACGGCAAATATATATATATATATATATATATAGCAGGTGGCAGGCAGAACATGCGGCAGGTGGCAGGCGACAGGCGATTCACGCTGGCCTCATATATATATAGTGTGGTAATAATTTATTGTTTTTTTGAGTATCAGCTGATGTTCTTCAGCCAGCACAGATCAGGTGGAACTGCCCGCTGAACTTCGCGATAACTTTACTTCACGAGATTGTTGCAGGCGATGGCGCAGAAACCTGATTTCCTGACGACGGTCCGGGACATACCGCATTCGGATGCTGGCGCTGACGGGCGAGCAGAAGCCAGATCGTCCACAAGAACGCGCATACGCATCAGTTGATGCTGGTAACCAGACAAACCGATACAGGGCGGTCAGCACGAGCATCCGACATTTTTCACGCCCGCCAGACCCGTCTTTCTGGGAGCGTCAGGTCATGCGGTTCATAAGAACGTCTTCGACGAACGGTGATTTCACACCAGTCTGGTTGGTTTTCAATGCCATTGCCGCTGCCATTAAGGCAGCAGGTTTTACCGGAATTTTCCACATACCGATTGTGTTCAACGAGGCTTCCAGACGGCGATTTGTAGTACTGTCCAGTCCACTGTTGGCGGTCACCATCAGAATGTCAGGTTAACTCTTCTGTTCGTCCGTTATTCATAGTTTATCACGGTTTAGACCAATAAAGATATTTAACGCAGCGGCCAGCAAGCACAGCATGAACAATAAAACATGACAACGGTCAGATATTAATCCGGTAATTTACCATCCAGCACCAGATGGCGAAATGTTCATCGCTTTATCTGCAGAATTAGCACCGCCTGTTTTTGTTTTGCGCAACAATGAACTTTCAGTATTCGCCGAGAAGATCCACGCCAAGATTGGCGACGCAGTTCATCGCGAAGGTCAACGGTTCGGCAACCAGAATCGGCTGTCTGTAAAACGGTCGACTCCTGAGTGGCGAATTCAGGCGCAACCAACAGCGCAGGCCATTGCCAGCAGTCGCCATTGAGTCAACGTCCTCGGCCCCAGACGATTTCATCCGATAGCGCAAAGACGGTAAAGGTTTCTCCTGCTTCAAATAACCACGGATATGCTTCAAAATTGCTCATAAGCGGACTGGTCATCACGGGAACTGCTGCCACGGTTATCTTCAAACAGACCACCACAACCAACGTTCATGATTGATATCTTCGAGTTCCTGTTCGACAGACGACCGCGCAGATTGCCGTGAGCATGATGCTGTCATCACGGTGATAACTTCAGATAACGAATATGCGCAGCAGATAGATTAACTTACGCCCACATATTGCCCCAACCGCCAACGGCGAATGAGGATCCAGCATAGATCTCAACAACGTGATAACAGAATGAGTACCGAGGCTAACGGTTGCTGGACAGCGCCGAGCGCTCATTCGATCGCCCAGTCGAAAATTGATCAGCAAGAGATATCCACTTTTCGCGACAACCAGCGAGGTCTTTGTAAATTTTTGATCAACACCACGACCGAAATCTGGAACGATAATAATCAGCAAAGTAAACTAAGAGATTAAAAAGGAACGCCACTTCTGCATTGCATAATATTCAGCGATTTGGTGACCACAGGCACCTTGTCACGAATACGCCAAACAATATCGATCGTTTTTGTCAACCACCAGCAAGAACGGTCGTCATGATCAATATTGTTGAGCAGCAAAGAATGATGTTTGCTGGAATCACGGTAAATGATAAACGGCAACCATACTTTCAATCTCTTTGCAGCTGCCAGCGTATTCAGCACGATTCCGCCACTTCGAGGTTGCATTTGTCTGTTCGGTAAATTGCCAACCGCATCTTAACAGTAATGCAGGTCTTCGTCCATATAACGGAATCAGATAATTATAGAGGTCAATAGGGTACATGACGAATCGACATTCTGTTCACGCCGCGACGAAACGACTGTAGGCAGGCGATCCGCCAGAGCGATTGCGCGCAGCAATGATCGAGTCCAGATATCAGACGACGCGATAACCGACCTGACGAGCAATGACAAACATGGAGGCCTGACGAGAAAATTGTTCCAGACGACGAGTAACCAATCAACAACCAGAACGATAGACGGTCACGCGCAGATCGTTGGTTTCTTTAAAATCGCGACAACGATAATACGCCACGGCGACGATAATCAAATCTTCGACGGCAACGCGCCCGTAGAGAATATAACCACCACCAGCACCAGACGTTAATATACCTTCGTCGCGCCATTTTCAATAAAGGCATGCCGTCGATTAGATGCCGATATAAACCGAAACCAAAACCCACCGAATCAGCAATTTTTCAGAGCATCGCATCAATTGAGCGCAAAAATTTATTGTCTGTTTTAAGGATTTAGTGGCTCGACGATCCAGCAAATTTTCAATCGAACCGTACTAAATACAAGAAATAATGCAAAGAATACAAAAATAACACCAATTTATCCACACGAATAATTTTCAAATAAATCTCATCAGACCAAAAATCCAGCAATGCGCTTTCTGCATCACACTGTTCATCTTTGAAGACCTGGCATAGCAGCAGGTAGTATTTTAAACGCCAGACCACTTTCATGACGAAACCACAAGATGAAGTTTGTTCTCTTCAGCCCAGATATAGCATACACTTCACCATATTGGTAAGACTTTCGACCACCAGAAGTCCTTTATTGATGAACAAGTAATTTTTGATGCATCTGGAGGCCGCTAAACGAAGATTATCGCGTGGCCACGATGCCAGCATAACGAAATTGATAATGTTGATCATATTCAGGTCGAGCGATACATATCAAACTCGTGTTCCTGATTGTGGCGTTAATGTTGCCGCTATTTTCGGATAACATATAGAGTATAATTTCCACTGGTTAATAGCACCGTATCATTGATTTTGGCAACCACAGCTGAACATACGCATACTTTAAACCATCTTTGCAGTTCGCCATTTTTCAGTACCTTTAGCATCATTTAACCAGCTGTTAAGGCCGCTGTATTGCCACATACAAAAATATTAAAGGCTTTAATAAATCCAGAACGTTGTCGATTACAGCGCAGAGAATATCATAAACATGGTGCCAGTCCAGATATTTTCGCAGCAGCTGGATGAAGAACAAAATAAAGGATCGCCAACTTTAGAGAAATCACAAGACGGGTTCTGTTTTCAGACGATATACCGGATTTCAATACAACCACTTATTTGTCCCCATGGCGGATACACTAATTGGTCTATGTAAATAAGTTATACGACCAGGGATTGTTAATTGTGAAGGCGACCGTCACGTTAAGCTCAACGGCACCAGCACCATTACTTTATTATTACCCAGACGGCATCCAGATACCGGTTTTTGCAGAGTGATTGATGCTGCAGAACAACATACGCTTCTGAAAGAAGAAGGCTGCTGATGGACTGGCCGCCAGCACCGAGAACAGTACGCACCAGTCGGCTGACAGGTTTCCGCATATCCAGCCGACCAGAACAGGGCGAACTAAAGGCGCATGGTTTCCAGCATGATTAGCATTGTTAACATGCAATGATTTTTACCTTCCAGGAAGGCTGAAGATGGTATGTGAATTACCGATAACGGTATCACGGCAGCGATAACAAGAGCATACAGATGCATGGTTAGCATATCTTTATTTTTGCTGACTAAACATGCAGACGCCAGAACGGCAACGCCATTTCCAGCCAGCTTTGAAACGCTGGCGACCACATGCACCGTGTTGCTGGCCTAAATACTTAACGTTCATTAATTTAATTAACCATTTAGATACCATCAATAACCATAAAGAGTCAGTTTGAGAAGAAATAAGGATGAGCAGGGAGCGCGGCAAGTTCGGCGTTCAGTGAACAAAAGAAGTGCGTTTCAGCGATAAAAATGCGAACCAAATGATCGCGCGCCTTTAGCACTACCATAGCGTCTTCATGCAATATGTGGTAACTTTAGCGCAGCCCTGAACGCCACGGGGATTGATCCGCTCAGAGCGATCAGATAGCGATTTTTGTTATCGGGTTGCATGGTTACCGCAAACAAAGATCGGCATTTGGGTGAATATCGATCATCCAGCATTGAGACGGCATATACTTTTCAGCTGTTCACACCTTTCGTTATCAACATTGAGATACCAAACTGGCGACGAATAGAAAAACGTCATTACTTTATCGTGAAAAATCGGGGTTAATTTTTTAGCGGGTTAAACAGAACGACAGTCGAGGACGTAGAGATTGAAATTTTCACCTACCTTGCTGATGGTTATCAACGATAACGAACCGTCTGACTTTGCTGTTTAATAACTTCCAGATTTCCAGACTTCAACGTTTTCATCACCACAGCAGGTCAAACTAATCACCGGTTAACCTTTAATTGGCGGCAGGTTCAGAGCAGAATGCGATGTCAGAGAAGTTGCATAACAGGCATAACTGCTGACGCAGCACGCTGAACAGCGGTTAACAGAGTCACGCATAACGAGCGACCGTGAGGATTAGCATCAGTAGCCCGAGATTAACTGCGCAGCCAATATTGGTTTACCCGCCTTTATCCACCACCACAAGAGCAGTCAACCAACAGGCCTGCGCAGACTTTACTTTCTTCACGGCAAGATTCAACATTCAGACATCCAGCAGATTGACGCGTCTGATATGAACATCGATCGGTGCGGCAAACGCCCATTCTGCCCACGAGACCAACGTTTTGCTTTTACAAGAGGATGATTGAAAAAAATACATCCATCAGCATTTTATCCTGACAGATATAAAAATGGTATCAACGGACTCACCAACCGCACCATTACACCAAAAAAGAACAGGAAAGATAAAAAAAAAAGAAAGAAAGATATGAGAAAGAAGAAAGATCAAACTTTGCGGCATCGCGATCACATTCAGGTTTCTGGCAATAACGTCACCGGTAACAGGTCTGGGTCGCTGGTTGATAGATATTTTTCACGTTCTTCCATTTATTGCGCATCCACCTGATGCGGCATTTTTAGCCTGAAACCAATCAGCGTTTGTTGATATCAGGCTGTTTTTGCCATAACCAGCCCATCAGGCGTTCATGCGTGAACAGGATATTACTCTGAACGTCCGCGAAATCATTCCTGTGTTGAAAAATGCGCATAACAGAGAAAAGATCAGCGACAACGCATTGGTCTCTGGCATAGGTCTACACTCTAAAGAAAGTATCTGCGCGTCTATTTCTGCATCAACACTCAGGAGACGCAGTCACCGCATTTTACGGGGTAGCCTGCGAATGACGATGCCGAAACATACGTCTAGCACCAGAAAACGCAGTCCGAGTTGTGACATTAAGCAATGCGAGCGCGACGTTTTGCATTGCTTTATGTCACAACTCAGAATGCGTTTTTTGGTCTAAACATATGTTTCGGCATCGTCATTCGCTGAGCTACCTCCGTAAGTTGCGGTGATTGCCTCCCCGAGTGTTGTGCTGCGCAGACGTACGGGCTTTTTTTAGAGTCTATTTAGAAAAATTACTAGGTTCAAGTTACTACGAGCTCTTTAGTTAGCATCTAGATTAATTATATGGTTTAGTTTCACAGATTGACTATATAGTTTGGGCTATAAACTATTTTCCTTGACAGCAAAACCTAGGAACGCGTTCTGGGTTCTTGGGTTATCTTCCGAAACCCACCAAATGTTGAACGTGCCTCATAACTATCTAAATTGCGCTGATTTAAAAGTATTCGCCGATGCCCAGCAAGATTTCAACTCTACACCATACCTATAGATATAGAAACTAATAATTTAATTATTGAAATGTAATTAATGACTTCATTATACCCATCGTTACCCTATACACTTTCTGCATAGGCCCCTTCGCAGGTGCCAATGCAATATCAAGCTTCCTTTGTGTGTGTGTGCGTAATGTGTAGTTTCCTTCTTGTGACCATATCGCAGACATTTCGAGAAACAATCCCTCACTATTGTGTCGATCGAATGCGTGTGTGGCAGAAATTGCAAAAAATGCATGTGCGCATATTTTTCATAGGCCAAGAAATCGGTACGTGTGACAGGCGCTCGTAGAGCAACCCGAATATCTATATGCTGCCTTTAACTGGCGATAGGCTCTTCAGAGTGGCAAGGGGTAGGTACTCACTGCACGCCATATCTGAGCGCGATGTTCCTCAGTGCGTGTTCTGAACAAGCTCATATTTATCGCATGCCTGAAAAACAACAATGTTGATTGACGTGGAATGCACGTCGAACGTGCAAGAAGCTTCATTCCAGCCGATCCAGGTCGTTGTACTTGGCTGATGAGAGATGAAAGCTAGTTCTGAGCATGGGTTGCGCGCAACAACCATCGATATGGCGCCGAATGAATACCCGATGTTTCATTTTTTACCTATTTTCCTCTGATACTGACTTACGAGAGAATCGTGGATGACGGCGAACTGTATTTGGCAGGCGACTTTTAACGGCAATGAGTTCCTCAGCGTCGTCTTCTTAGTTTCTCCTTTATATTCAAAAATTTGCAGCAAACTTCCTTCGTCGTCGTCTGTCTGCGACGTTTATCATTCAAGATGTACCGCCGCGCAAGGTTGGGATGTCAGCTCTAATGAATAAAGTGCTTGTATTACTCATGCGCGCCTGCTCATTACTGGTAGACATATTTTACAGGATATGGTGTGCTTGTAACGGCTTTAATGACTTGTCACAATTCTTCGCATTTTCCACATTTTTCTAAGGTGGATAGTTCTTTCAAACCAGAGTGAGCTTCGCCGAGAACATTTCTGAGATGAGATTTCACGGTTCTGCACATCTTCTTTCAAAACCTCTTCTACCGCACTCGCATACTCCGCTATTGAATTTGCAGGATATGGTTGCGTGCGGTGTAATTCACTACGCATTGGAGTTTCCGGGCATTTCCAGATGTTCGCGGGATCTCGCGCTACTGTCTGTGTAACGTTAGGGCATTTTCTGAATATACGACTCTCCGTGAGTCCTCGGCGAGAAACAAATCGTCGGAGGGCCATTATAAACTCTTCTGGGCGGACATGCTTGGACACCAACCCCATGTTGATGGCGGGAGTTGCAGCGCTTGTAAATAATTTTATTTACCACTTTGCCTGTTCTCTGGTCTTTAGTGTGCAATGGCTCGGCAAAAGTCTAGTCCAGTGACGTTGAAGGTTGCAGCTTGTTCGATGCGGTCTTTTGCAAAGGAGCTGAGGCGCAGACGCTGCTTTCAATATAAATATTTTGCATGTGGCGTATTTACGTGCTACCTTCTCAACTAGTTGTCGGCCGCGTATTACCCAAAATCGTTTTCAAGTTACGCCAATGTATTGCCAACTACAGCGCGATGTACCCGTTTATGTGTATTGGACACGACTAACTAAGTAAACCTATGGTCGTTACGAAAATAACAGGATACTTAACATCCTTGTTTGAGTTAAGCTGTTGTAACCAACTTCCAACTCTCAATATCCCAACTTCATCGAGGAACGGTCGTAGATCCTCGATCTTTGATCCTCTGTTGACAGTTCGAATTTTTATTGCTTGTATTTCAGGTAGAAGCTGCTCTTTTTGTACGATTTTTATCCAGTTTTTTTCTACTTGAAGAATAGCTTCCGCTATTAACAAAATTTTGGCTGCTTCATGCTGCATTTCTTACAGTTATTGGTGAAGCAGAATATACATGCTGTAGTGGGTCAAGTGGGTCAAGCCTACTGTAGTGGGTCAAGTCCAGAGCATGTTCTTCTATCGGCGCAATGGGTGGTACCAGAAGTGTACCAATACTCTCTTCTACGTCAGCGCTTTTGCTAACATCATATTTTGGTTTATGATGGGTCCATTCTGAATAACATTTTCTGAGCCAGGAAGGGCCATCCCACCATAGTTCATTTGTTTGAAGATTTGTTGCTGAAATGCGTCGAGTGAGTCGGTTCGGCTGGATTCTTCTTCTCAGGGCAAAGGTTCCACCGTGTCACGTCAGTGTTCTTTTGAATTTCCATTACTCCGTTGGTGACAAATCTGTTCCATCGCCTGTCTGATACTTGGATCCGCTTCTCAATGTAGTCGTAGAGTTCGTCTACAAATAATAAGTAGACTCCTTGTTAAGGACGGTTTTTTTGACATGCTGGATCAGTCGGCTACCGCGAAGAGCTCCTATTAGTTCTAAACGGAGGGAGTGCTATTGTCGTCATGATCAGTGCTACTACTGGTTTTTGCGGAGCAGTAAGTGTGTCTCTGCCTTTGCATTAGTGTCAACTAATGTGCGCAGATAAACGGCGGCGCCGTCAAGCTTGTGGATGGCATCTGTGAAAATACATGAACCTCATAGTTTGACTTCGCGCTACTGTAACCAAGTTGACCATAATGCGCAGCGGCAGCTACCGTACTTATCTCTTGCACGTCATTGCACCAGATGTGCCATTCACCTCCAATCTTAGTTGGTATTGTCTCATCCCAACAACTTGTTTCTTCCCACAAGTTACTGGAACAATATCTTGACACGTATGATGGAGGGTGCAAGACGCTCCCCTTACAGTCGAAGTCGTGTCGATCCTGCAGGTGACAGCGTTTCGTGTTCGTTTGATTTTCAAACAGTTTAGAATATGATCATGTGAAAATCTAAAAACGTCTTCAGCGGTGTTCCTGATTATTCTGGAGAACTTGGTGACATGACAGTCTTCGGGCGTCAGGCTCTCCTGTTTCTTGTTTGATTATCGTCCTGTGGGATCTTGCAATTAGTTGTCCATCTTTCAGTTTTCATTCGCGCACCTTGCAATTGTGCAGCGGGCTTCAGTAAATATCCGCACAGCCTCTTCGATAGTCGGCGCTCCTGTTAGCAGGTCATCCACTTAAACGACTTTGCGAGGCGATGCCGCTGTCTCTTTGTACTCGCTAGAGGTCCTGAGGTGATGTTGTAAAGTTGCGTTAAGTAGAAAAAGGGCATGAAGTCAGCTGAATGGGACTCCTTCGTCGTTCTCTCACCCTTCGATGGGAGGCAGATCACCTGCAGTCCGCGGCGTCTCGTGAAGCACAACGAAACAAAGCGGAGAGAATCTTCGATTCTTGGGTTCTAATGGATATCCGCAAGAAAGGCTTTCTCGATGTCAGTTGTCATTGCTACCTTGTATATTCTGCAGCGACACGATAGTTGAAGCCTCTCGTTGATCAAGTTTGGACCAGTTTCGAGATGTGAACTGATGATCTCTTGACCTTGCGGGCAGTAAGAAGCGTGTTAGAGAAGAAAAATACAGGTAGAGTAGTTGGGAGTGAGTGGTTCTTGTATCACTGCGTGATGTGGCAGGTAATAGAGGCGGTGAGCTGTCTCTAGACTGTCGTTCAGTGATCGCAACTTTTGCGTGTTCATCCTTTATGTACCTTCCGATACCGTTTGTCGTAGGTTTTGTAGCAAATAGGGGTCTCTTCGCAGATTCTTAAAGTAATCTATTAAGTCTTGCACGCTAAATCTCGATTACTGTGCCGGCGCCCTTTGTCGTGTTTCCGACGAAAAGTCCACTTCATATATTGCGCCGTGTCTTCTAATATTTACTTGAAACTCGATCTAACGTGGTTGCCATTTATCTCCTCTCAGTGATAGATGCCAATGTGATCCAGGTCCCAGAAAGCCTGGATTGGATCTATTTCCGAGCACACTTCGGTGCTGAAGACGCATTCCATGGTGTTGCTCATTTTTATCAAGGAGCAGCAGAGTGCGCCTGTCGGTCCTGAAATGTTCAACCCAGACGAGTGCCGACAGCGGCGTAAATGCCTTATCTTGGGTTTGGACGGCAACCTCTTTCTTAGAGAAGTTTCCACAGTTGATCAGCTCCGAGATTTTCAAATCAGGGTTCTGTGTGTGTTGATGGAGCCTATAACTTAGTCTGCCTCAACGGGCGACTTGTCTCCCCAGACTGCAGAATAGCAATTTAGCCAGTGCAGCACAACCGCTAGCCTCATGTGCTAAAGTCCACCACAGCTACAGTGATGCACGACCGCACGCCGGTACGATGCTCACCCAGATCGAAACGGGCAGGGGTGTAGATCGAACCCAGAATCGTGAGCCATTGCAGCGCGAGCTTTCGCTCCGCCGCGCCTGAGCTGGTGTGCTGTTAGGCCACTCGGCCTACCGATCCCCCTCATTTCCGAGTCACAAGCAGATACCCGGTGTTTCAGTTTTTCCGGCAAGTAGATAGAAGTCCGCATGTCCTTCCTCCAGAAGTCGTTTCACAAAGCGATATGTAAAAGGTATTTCTGACATGTTATTGCAGATGAGAAAAAATTCAACCGCTTCAAAAGTGTATTCGACTTAATGAAACTGGCTTCTAACCTTCAGCTTGTATGGTTTCTCTAAAATAATCTCCGCCCGATCGGTTTGTACTTCGTTCGAACATGGTTCGAGCGAAGTACATAGACGAGCGAACATGTACTTCGCTTGTCTCCCAATGACTCACACAACACAACGAGAAGGCAGCGAATGGGTTTACTGTACTTCCTCGTTGCCCTACCTCTCGAGAGCAGGCACTCCGGGCCCCGCTGACCCTGGTTATTGCCTGTCATTGAGAGCTCGCAGTAGGAGTCCGAGTCCTAGACTGCGGTTCGTCCTTCCCACGCCAACGCTGCGAACGCTAGCTGTCCCGGGCTATCACAGCCTGAGTCTTGCTCAGGAACCACTCCGGGATTGTCATAGCCCAGGTCGGTATGGCCAGTGCTCGCCGTTTCTACCGGTCCTGCTTCAAGCCTCGGTGATGGACCGCTCCGGGGATCGCCATGGTACAGAGCGGCACCGCGTTCCTGCCTGGTCCTAGCCTCGCGCAGCATGCTCTGTCCGGCGCCAGCTCGTGTCTCTTCGGCCAACCGCCTGTCACGTGCCCTTTACCTGTTGTCTTCCACCCTCGTTTCCCACACTCTCCTCCCCTTTTATCGTATCCCACACTCTTTCCCCTCAAGGCCCTGACTTCGGAGGACTTCCTATATTGGGGATTTCATGGGCCTCAGAGAGGAGTTCTTCCACGTCGATGGAGTGGGAAGGCAGGTGAACGCTCTGGTCGAGGCCGTGTAAGGCGTCGGGAGAGGCGGCTGCTATTGGTGTTGACGGAGTGGCCACGTTGTAGAGTCCGAAAGCGGCGTAGGTGGTGGTGCAACCATCTGCGTCGGTAAGTTCTTGGTGCCGGCCTCAGCTAACTATTCTAGCGAAGCCGGCAAACAATGTCGACCTGTCTGTCGCTCGCTGTCCCATTCACTACAATGCAGCAGAGGTACTGCTCTAAGCTGGTCGCTCCGACGCGGACGGGCCTGCCCCGTTCCGCTTGGAGGTCGCCGCGGACGTAGAACTGCCCACTTGAACCGTTCGTCAGGCCGAACAAGTGTCAGCCACCCTGAGCACTTAGGATATGGATAGGCCCGTGTTTCGTCCCGGTGGACTTCCAGGGTGACGCCGTTCAGGGCCGCTCTTTCAAGAAGCCATTCTGCGGAGAACGAAGTGTTGAAACAACACGCAACGAACAATACTCTGCCGCAGATGGTGCGCGGTCATAGCCTCCACTGCCAAAATTATTTGCTAACGGGATCGTGCACCGTGCGGCTAACACGGCGAGTCCACATTTCGAGCTCGCTTCTGGGTCGCCAAGAACAGAGGATTTCCGGTGTCCTACCGCAACCTCATGTTAATCGTTTCTCCCCTGCGACGGTAGTATCTCTTCAAATCAGCGATGTAAACTGGGCCAGACTCTCGTTTCTATCATCGCCGAGTACGCCTTGAAGTGAGACACGACTCGCGTCTTTGCCTCGAGAGCCCTTCTCAGCCTCGCAGCAAGCGATGCGGCAACCTCTAGCTGCATTGCTCCAAGCGTGAGCCTCCTTCAGAATACTTAACGGTGGTGTAAACTTAGTCCATCTGTTGCGCAATCGAGCGAATAATCAAGGCCCGCGGTGGGATGGCCATGCATACCATACCCACGTTCCGCAATGGCTGCGTACACCTTTTGCGACTCCATGTAAGTCGTCAGCGTCCCGTTCCTTCCACGTGCATATGGGCTCTTGCGACGCGTCAGCCTTTGGAGGTGGCGGCAGCTCATCGAGCCAGCCCGCTTGAACCATTCACGCATCAAGGCAAGCTGGGCAGCTACAAGCCCACCTGAATGTCTCCCGCCTCATCCCCGCCATGTCGTTGACGCGACATAACCTCATGAAACAGTCTTGCTGCCGCTGCCACGACCGGCCAGAGTGACGTCGAAAAAGCATCCTATAAATCACCTCCCTCTAGGAACAACCACCCTGAAAGGTGAGTGGTCCACTCTGCTCTTCGTCGATTGTTGGGATGATTCGAAGCAACCAGCCATCTTGGCAAAAGTGATACGAATCGTAGTGCAAATTAACTCGCCTGCTTGCGTTCCTGCTGTCGAAGCGCCATCCTCAGCACTTTTTCGACAGCCGGTGACAAACTTGTCCGCCAGCGTTCCCGGTGTGAACTGCTATTCCCGCAATCTTTCCGACACCCGTTGACAACCTCGTCCACCAGCGTTCTCGGTGTCTTCTGCTATTCCCGCAATCTTTCTGACATCCGCTGACAAAAACGCATCTGCGCCCCGGGTCTCGACAACCGCTTAGTTGTTCACCCCATCACCCCAAGCCACGATATTTGGTCCACTCGTCCAGCGCCCTTAATCTGCAACAAGTTCTGGCTCTTTCACCTCCTGGCAGTCGCTATCTTGCCTTCTAGCGGACATAGAGTGCCTCTTCTCTGCCTCCCAAGACGACTTACTTACATCTTTCCTGCACTCCTCGTAACTCCCCCGGTTGCATCACCTTTTCCCCAACCGCTACCTGGGGTGCTCGAGAGAGCGCGTCGGAACCTCACCGTTCGAGTCCTTTCGGTATTCGAATCAAGGAGACAACTGCTGAGCTCTGCTGTGAGACAAGTCACCAAAATTCCAAGAGACTGTCTCAACGGGCATTATCAGCGTTAGTGAATAACCCGCTAAACGAATCCGTGGGACTCCCTGGGGACGAACAGAAGCAGAGGCATACCTAACGGGCCCCACGTTGGATGCACATTTTTACGTGTGGGGTCGCTTTATAATAATCGCCCCCCCCCCCCCCCCCCCCCGCATCGGTCCGCACTTCGCTCGTCTCTCAAGTAGGGTGACAGAACACAACGAGAAGGCTGCAAATGGGTTTACTGTACTTCCCGGATGCTCGCCCTCGAGAGCCGGCACCTCGGAGCCCGCCAAGCCCTGGCTATCAACTCGTCATTCAGAGCTCGCAGTCGGAGTCCGTGTCCAGGCTTGCCGGAGTCGTCTTTCCCGCGCCAGCGCTGCGTTGGCTAGCTGTCCTGAGCTATCTGAGCCCGAGTCTTGCTGCGGAACCACTCCATGATCGTCATAGCCCAGGCGGGTATGGCCAGGGCTCGCCGTTCCCACCGGTCCTGCTCCAAACCTCGCTGGTGGACCACTCCGGGGATCGCCATGGTCCAGACCGGCTCCGACATTCCTGCCCGGCCCTAGCCTCGCGCAGCACGCTCTGTCCATCGCCACCTCGTGTCTCTTCGGCCAACCGCTAGCCGCGTGCCCTCCGCCCCGTCGTCTTCCACCCTCGTCTCCCACAATGTCGATCAGTCTTACTTCTTCTGTTTACATGGCTTGTCTGCCCCACAACTATTTATTTCAATATGACTGTTTGTTTAGTGTTTTGAGATTACAACGTCTCGGAGACATCTTCCTTTATAAATGACCGCTGGTTGCCAAAGACCGTTACACCTCGTATGTAAACAAGAGGTGTTATCTTCTGGCAATAAACGAACGGAATGTTTGTAAAAGGATCTGTGGTTCTGCGACCTCGTGCAGGTTTCTGGATATTGTATGCAGAGCGTTTGTTTCCGACTGATCGCTTTTGTTATTTCTTCGCTGCCTGGCCGGGTCGCACATGACGGTAGCATGCCTTTTATTCCATGAGCCACAATATAATCTTCGGCTGTAGTCTCTTGCACGATGACCCTTCATTGTACATTGGAAACATCGCGAGTCATTTGACAGTCTTTCCTTCTTTTGTGTTATTGTAATATCCGTCGGACATTCCTCTGTTCTGTGTTTTTCAAGAGTTTCAGAAGAAACAGTCTCGAGCTTCAACATTGCTGTGTAGCGCTGATGCAGACGGTATACTTTCGTTTTATGTATAGTTTCTTGTTATGTAAATCGTGGTACTTGAAGCTTTATGGTTCCAGCCAATTCATTCTTGACTTCCGCTTCAACTGAAAAGAAACTTAGAATCCGTTTTAGCTTATTATCTGTTGTAACTCTGTTCCGTTATCTCGACAGAATTTCTTCTGCGGTGATATTGCGCAGGACTATATCCTACGGCACTGTCTTGATCATTATTTCACACATCATTGAAGTGTATGACGGAGGACTGACATCCAGGATCCTTAGTCATCGAATATGTGCCTGAACGTAATCGTCTAATCTTCTTTCTCAGTCACTTTACATTGTCTGCAGAAGCTTTTCTAGACTGTCCGTGACTTATTCATATGCTCCAATTCTATGACATAGGTGTCACCAAAATGCCGCTTTAGGATACCCATTGCCTCTAGGCAGCCGTTTTCAGTGGCTATCAGTCCAGACAGTGCACACGCAGCCGACGCTGTCAGAAACAACCAAGTGTAGTGAAATCTTTCGATTTTAGTGAGGCCTGTGATGTTCTGTACTGTCGCTGAATATTTGTCCCAAAATCCTTGCCAATTGGTCAGTGACCAGTCAGATGTTGTCATGTGTAACTTGGTAGTCTGGTTCTACCGGCCTGGTATGACGCAACACTAGCTCCTCTCCTCGATGAAAAGGCACTTGTCCACTTTTACTGGCGTCAGCTGTCCTAGAAGCGGTCGCTAGCCTCTCGATGTGGTGTTTCAGGACAGGTAGTGTCTGAGTAACATTCTCTTAGTACTGCATGACCGTTTCATACTCGGCTTCGAATTCCGTATCTGGGATAATGCTTTAAATTTATCTAGTCGGATGTTCTAACTCGGCGTTGTTCTTTTAGAGCCTCTCGTACGATCTTTTTAGTGACGACGGATCCGGGTTAGGTGATGAGATGGCAACGCTAATCTCATTTATCAATATTTTATTTAATGAACACCGGGACATCCCTTGGTTCTTAGTCAATCACTGCTCTTGGTTGTTCTTGAATCTGAAGCTCCCGGGTTTCGGCGCCAGAATTTCCTCAACTGTTAGATGCGGAGCATCTCTTGCTCGGGTCTATGTCCCACGGCGTCGGCGTCGTAGTCCGCACTCACACTACGCATGCGCAACTCTCCTCCTTCCCTCTCTCCAACAGCTGCGCGTTACTCTCTCCGCTCTCTCTCTCTACCAGCTGCGTGCACTTCGCGTGGTTCGCTTCTACTCACACCGCGCGCGCATGCGCCAACTCTCCTCCTCTAGTCTCCTCTCCTTCAAGTGTGAATATAAGCAGCGGTAGCGCGCGTTCCCCGGAGGAGTGAAAGGAGGATAGTTTTGGGCGCGCGGGTCGCAGCGCCACGCCAGGGCTTTCCAGTGGGGTGGGCTTTCCCCGCAACTCTGCGGCTGTCGTCTGCTAGCGTTTCTCGGCCGCTCGCGTCCGCCACAGCCCAAATCCGGCCGGCCAAAAGAAATCAGTCAAGAAGGGAATAAATTAATTACGATCCGCGATGCTCCGCATCACCCCATGGTTCCCCTCAGGAAGATGGTGTAATTTTTTTTCTCCAGACACTGGTTTACGAAAGAATTGATGATTGCCATCTCTGTTTGATGGGGACGTTTAATGGCAATTAAAATTCTGAGCGTCCTTTTTTATATTCAGAGTTTGATAGCAAACTTCCACGTCCTCTTCGTCTGTGATGTTGGTCTTTCAACATAATTCCACAACCCTACCGGCAAGAACATTTGATTAAGGGTAGGCGTCAGCTCTCAAGGCCCTTCACGTAGCAGCGTTCTCCTACATTCGACTACATTGCGGAAGGCCCTGTCGGGATACGAGTGAGAGTTACTACGACAAGTAACCACGGTCAAGCGTACTCGCAGTCGTATGTTGACAAACGTTTTATGATGTAAAAGGTGCAGCTAAATGGTTCTGCGTGAATGTATTTCAAATGTTAATCGTTCCCGTAGCTGGAAACATTCTAGTATCACCCGACACTCCTATGATGTCGCTTGAATTGAACAGAACGTTGCAACCGCTAATCTGGTCGCCCTGAGGAAAACAAAACCAATAAAATCTTTGTTGAGCACAAAATTCAAGAGCGCCTGATGATCGGTTGCCAGTGCCTATATTCACGAAGCTGATCCAGGGTTCCTGGTGCAGCTTGGAGACGTAGTGTAGTGTGGGATTGCACTCCTAGTGTACATTCTTGTGTATTGATTATTATAAATTGAAAAAATATTTAGATTTTTAGTATCAATAACAAAACAAAAAAACCTGATGGTTGTAGCCGCCGTTATCTGCATTTTGGTTTGACTAGATTTAAGTTGAGATTTGGGCCCCTGACGGTGTACACAATCAGGTGCTCGGCAATGTTGCACGAGAAGTTGACATTGGTACCGGCCAAATACTTTTGTTATGCAATGCTAGTGAGTAGATGTTGAGAATTTTGTACGCTGTGCTTATTTATGGAATGAAAATAAAATTCAACTCAAGCGTTTAGACTGCGTGAAGTAGCTCTACACTTCAGACATGATGACGCGATTCATGGTTTTAGGATTCATGATCTAGATAAGAAACTTAGCCAGTGCAGTACGGCCTCCGCTGGCTCACCGTTCCTGTATAATACAATTTATAATAATCTACTTGATATTACCGTATTTTCCGGGCTATAGTCCGCGGACTATACATGTTTAAAAGTTTGAATTTTAGGCTGTGCGGACTATCTACGCGTGCGGACTATACAGGATTTTTGTTTTTCAATGTCGTTGATTATGACGAGTCGTGACGGAATTTGTGAATGAAAAAGTATGTTAATGATGATTTATGTATAATATAACCTTCTTTGTGAGCTAAGAAAGCAGACATGTGTCAAGGTGTGCCATGTATGAGAAGATTTCTTTGTCGACTAAGCACCAGGTGTGGCTATGCACGGCATGCGGACTATGCACCGGGTGCGGACTATCTAAGCAAAAACTGATTTTGGACTCCAAATTCACCCGTGCAAACTATACACCGGAGTGCGGACTATAGTCCGGAAAATAGGCACTTCACTTGGTTCTGAGTTTATTTTTGAATTGTGGAGTAAAATATGTGTTTGAAGATGAGGCAAGGAGAATCAATGAAAATTCATTATGAAGATTTTGAGACTGAGGAATTCGGAAGGTGGCCCCAAGAAAAGAGAGGGAAAATGTATAGAGACGTTCTCCTCCTCATCTCTTGGTGTAACCTGCTGTATTCACTCAGATCTGAAGGTTGCTTCAAAATTTTCAGTATACACTAGCTCACTTGCGCCCTTATGTTATGTTCTAAAAATTATGTAACAGCTAATATTGCCCCGCTTTCAGAACAACTTCAATATGACGAAAACTTCTACCATTGTCCACATGATGACAACCTTTTCTGGCCAAGTAACTTCGTTTGCGATGGATATCCTGACTGTCATGCAAGTGACGCGATGGATGAAGATAGTGAAATATGTGGTAAGTTTCTTACGTGACATAAGCGTACTCGTATTGCAAAATGTGCCCTGCCAGTTGAAAAATTGCATGCCTCCAATAGACCGATCTCACCAGTTAGTTTCATTGCGCCGCCGCTGCCCGCATAGATCATGGGAACTGCTAGTGTTTCTGCATGCGCGAAAACCCCGCTGGGGCTCTGCCCGAGCCGAGCATTCGAGACGACAGGAGCAATCTCTTGCACGTGCGCCTGTCCCCCGTGAACCAGATTCATGGCGGCGTCACGCAGACATGAAACGCCTAGTAAGATTGGTCTATTAAAGTGGATTCGTAGAAACGTCAATATAAAAAGAGGGAGTTTATATGTTCGTATCAAGTTATACGGACACCATCGAAATACAAAGCAATATGATAGGCTGCACTGTTGTGTGCATGCTCCAATCAACTCTACATTATTTCCCTGTCCTACAATTTCTTCAGGAAAGGTGACTATTATGAAGCCCTCAGGTAAAGTTTCATACCTCTGCATATGGAGCGCGAGGAGCTGGAATGGCCTTCATGTTGTCAATTTAAAAGACATAATGTTTTAGGTTTTCGTTTTTTATAGTATACACTTCTTTTTGCACCAACAATTTGTCGCAGAAGTCGTGCAAGAGCTTTTCACGTTGAACCCAGTGATTCGTAGACCTTGCACAAGCTGAGGAATCTGAGGTTAATGGGGAAAAAGTGAGCACTGCTTGCGACATTTGTTATATTATGATTTTTCACTTCTGTCGAAGCACCTGGGGAAAAGCTTGGATCGAAAGGTCCGGTGCAGAGGACAACGAAAGTTGTGCCCGGAACACCAGAAAAAAAAAACTTTCTACTTATATCTTTGTGTTCGGTGTCCTCGGCAAAAAAGTGTTAAAATAAATAAAAGCTCACGTGAAATTTAATTTTCAAAATAAAAAAGAGGGTGAGGAGAATTTAAAAAATATATTTAGAAGGAAACGTTCAGACGATTTTATAGCGTTTGTCATAAAAATATATCAAGACCGAAGTATCAATGACGTTATAGTGGGAGAAATTCTTCAGTCGTTTTATTCGAGGCTGTCATTACAAGAAATGCGATAAAAATTTCAAAAGTTAACAATCTAGGGTGCACACAGCCATGTAAAAATTAATTAAGAACTAAAAAAAGGGCGATACACTTTGAAGCAAGAGGGCTCGCTTGTTTTAATCACTTGTGTTGTCCACGCACTCACCAAATGAACGCTGCTGGTACGGTTGTGTGTTTTAGTGTCGCATATACGACTGAATGTAAGCACGTTCTGTTTGCGTTAGCGTCCTGTGTTCTACATTTCGCGTGCGCGGAGCCGAAACTGCTTTCGTGTATTGGCGCACGGGCGAAGACGAGCATTGGCAGCGTCCAGCACTCAACGCTGACGCTAACGCAAACGCACAGCGCTTGTGTGTTTTATACGCAATACTAAAACTTTCTAGTGACGACATGATCGAAACGAGTACATCGCTCTTTCAAGCATCATTGTGGCTTGTGACGCTGTTGTTTAGAGCAATTTATAAATTGGGCAAAAAATCGCGAAAAGTGTCATTCATATCTTATAAAGGATTATATTTTTGCCTATTCTTTAAAGTTCAAACTTAAATAGTGGTTGTTGTCTTTATTGTAATTCTAACGTCACACCTAAAACAATGTATAAATGGCTATTGAACAATTATTTCTCATTTAGCCAACTTACCAAGAAGATTATTCCTTCACCGAATGTCCCTTGAGCCTGATAAGTACACGGTCGAAGGTGGCACTCGTCTAACCCTCACCTCGGTTCTGAAAACAATTCTGTTAGAGTTAAAAACAAACGCCTTGAATGTTCTTATTTGGTCATAAAGGTGGGCAAAGTCAGCTCCTCGAAAACATTTTGTTATGTTCTTTTGCAATTAGTTGGATTTTTCCAGTCAGAAAAATATATTTCGGTAAATTATCGACACCTAGAGCTGTATTAAAATTTCCCACATCCGCTTCTTCAATGATTTGAAAGCCAATGTTATTGAAAGGAATAGCCTTATAAAATGTTACATGCCACACATCATGATGAAATGGGGTAGCCCTTGGAATGCTTCAAATTCTTTTGGGGAAAACGTAAATTTGCGTTAAAGTTCGAGAAAGATGACGGGTCACAGAGCAACGCCATTGTCTGGGCAAGTGAGAGTGGAATCCTTATTTAGTTAGATAATGTCAATGCCATGCATGCCCTATTATGTTATACCACAAATGACTAATACCGGGTGTACAGTCTTGGTGCCTGCAACCTCAATTTGCGAATGGCAGATGCCTTTGATGTTTAAAGCCCCATCATTTAAAGCGGGAGCATTGTGCTGCTGTAGTGCAATTGCAGGTTTTTATGTATCAGGTAACTCCGCTTACTTATAAAAGCTGATGATAACCACAAACGACCACGAATCTAGACAATTTAAAGAAAGTACATCCTGCAATTTTTTTTTTCTGACCGTGACAAGTGGCGTTGCTTGCTCAACCTCAATTTAGTTGATACGTCGCTTTCGCAGGGTTCAGGGTTGAGAACACAATCAGTTCTCCTAAACTCCATTGATAAAAGCACACATATAAGGCTGTTTCATTCATTTGTTGTTGTCAGGCCCGGCATAACAGCTGCTTGCCGAATGGCCTCTGTTACCACGAATGGAAACAGTGTTGTTTACATGAGGCCAGGAGTGGCGTCGGTTGTCACCTCTGGGGATATCGGTCGGGTTGCGAGAACAGTCACGGTAGAGTTCCTGTATAGGCTCCATGCGGGAGCCAGAGTTGGGCGTTCGTGGCCGTAGCGCCGGTTTTTCTTTGCTCGTCACTTAACTTAATTCGGCGAATAGCGCTCCAAGCGTACCTCAGCGGATGGAAAACAGGGAAGGAGGAGAAGGAGGCAAAAGCAGGGGAAATGTGCCGGGGCGCGTGACGGTGGCTTTCCTGCACTGCAAAGATTTCTTGCTCCTCACGTGACCGATCTCGGCGAATAGCGGCGTAGCGGCACATGGAATACAGACGGGCCACTCTGGTTCCTGTAGGGACCAAGGAACTCTAAAGGCCAGTTTACACACTTGCGTTTGACTTCGACCGAATGAGACAAGAACGGTTTTAAGCCTCTTGAGACGGCCGAAGACCTGCTCGCCGCAGTGCATCCGGGTCGTAAGGCCCGTTCACACACTTGCAACTGAGTAGAACTGGCTCAGACAAGCCCGGTTTTAGCATCTTGCGACGGCTTAGGACCAGCCCGCAGCAGCGCAACCGCTCCTAAGTTGTCTCAAGAGGCTTAAAGCCGGTCTTTTCTCAGTCGGTTCTACTGGGTTGAAAGCGTGTGAACGGACCGGAGAGGCGACGGACGCGATATTCGCTATCGTAGCAAAGACGGTGGCGTCCTCACGCAAAGAAGCAGTAAAGGACGTCTCTCTTGGTGCCCTGCCGAGTCAGCTGATGCGGGTGACCGCGGTTACTGCAGCTGCCAAAGATGATGGAGCATCAATGAGCACACGGCACTGGAGGTGCCGTGCGCTCATTGTCGGTTTCAATAATGATATTGATCCCGGACAAGGGTGTCATTGTAGTATTCAAAATCACTGAAAGAAAAAACTGTTTTTTTTTAAACAGTCTGGTTGGGACATGCGTGTCAAGAAATTAATTCTACGCGAGAAAAACATTTTTAGAGCAATATTGACGGCGCGAGGCGCGATTTAGTCGGTATTCACTACCTTTCCACGTGTTTGCTCTCTCGGCATTTCGGGCGCGTGAAGGAGAAGTGGATAGGCCTCCTGCGCTGAAGCTTTGAACGTATCGTGGCGCCCTCCGATGGAGGGCGATAGAGTGTCTGAGTAGTACAAGTCCCGCGGCCACGCACTTTAACAAACCTGTTCGGGGGCTGTTTACCTCTGCACGCAGCTGTTATTTGTGCGTTCGCCTGGTCAAGACTCACAACGTGTCACTCGCGGTTTCCACCGCACAACGTTACCCCGGGGACCCGAGCTCGCCGGAAGCTAGTAATTTTTCCCTCGTCCAAGTATGTCGAAACTGGGAGCAAGCGCCCTCGACGCGTTCGAAACGTTGCCATGGACGGTACTGTTGCGTAGTCAACTGTCAAGAAAAGCAAGACCCCGGAGTAAGCTTCTACAGAATCCCATCGAAACCGCACCAAGTCTATACTAGCCGTCCAGTGCACTGAGTAAGCGAGACAATTGTTTTTCTCGCTCTCCAGGTTGTTCTGCTAAGCATGGCTCAACGATCAAGCGGCCGTCTCTTGCATCGAAGCGTGTGTCATGCGAATTTTACGAACAGGAACACGCTACACTGTTCGACCAGTGGAGCGATCCGATTCAACTACTTCTTTTGCAACATGGGATCAGAAGTAGAAGCGCTGTCTCCAGCGAGCAGCTCTCTTTGAAAAGATGAGCGTGCACGCGCACCACCGCACAACAGAGGGCAAGAAGCATGTGCTGAAGGCGGAGCTCCTACTGCTGATCTTCTGTTGCGTGAAGCTTACAGCGAAAATGCGTAAGAAAAGCTCCAAGACGTCGAGATGCCGCGTGCAGTAGGAACGATCTGCTCGGCCGACAGTCGGCCGGTCGCCGCTCGATCGCTTGCGTTTGCTTTCGTGCATTTATGAGGTTGGTCATGAGCTGATCGCGTTGGCTGTACGGAAGGACTGCAGTTTGGGAGTTTTTGCTTACAAGGCGCGTTAACGTATCTCGTAATGCTTGCCTTAAGCTCGACATCACAAGGAAGTTCGCTGTTTTTGCGAGTGACAGCTAACCTACACCAAATTTGCGGCTTTTTGTACTGCGTAGACACAACTTGCAGTAGCATGCAAGCTGAGTTGCTTCTTTGTGCGAAGTGTTGAGGAACGGAAGAGACTTTTCACGTTAGAAATCGGCTGGATTCCGTGCCGTAAAAAAATTGCAAGCGGTCAATTTTTACACCGGCTAACGCTTTCACGCTGGACAAATTCAAATGCGAAAGTTTGTACTACCCAATAGCGATAAACAAATCGTAAAGGGCGCTACAAGGCCGGTTTGTACGCAGCGCCTCCTGGGCAAAGCAGGAGACCTATTGGCTTCGCCATCACGTTGTGGTGGAGAGAGTGTGTGACCATCTGTGTCTTTTTCTTCCTTCTTCACGAGTTTTCCGTTTTTCAAACCACAGTGTCAGGTTTCAATCATCATGTATGACCATCTCGTTGGGGTGGAAAGTGTGATTGGCCATTCCGTGACGTCGTGGACCTTGCGCGCAGAATTTAAAATAAATCTCGCGCCGTCAATACTGCTCTAAAACATTTTGTTTTCGCGTAAAATTAATTTCTCGACACGCGTGTTCCAACTAGGCTGTTAAAAAAAAAAAAACTTTTTTTCTCATTTCAGTGGTTCTTTAAGGCCCGTTCTCACACTTGCAACTGAGTAGGACCGAATAAGAGAATACAGGTATTTAAGTATCTCGCGAAGGCGTAGGACCGGCTCCGCAGAAGCGCGTCGGGTCCTAAGCCGTCGCAAGAGGCTTAAAACCGATCTTGTCTCAGCCGGTACTATTCGGTCGCAAATGTGTGAACGGTCCTTAAAGATCCGAGCGTATGACTTTCAAATAAGGTTCATCCGGTTGTACGTCAGCATGTCGTATTGTTCTTCGGAACAGTAGGACATGCACCCGTAGTACAACCTGATCTAACAGCGCGAGCACACTGCCCGTTACCGAAAATCAGTAACAAATAGTGTTTCTCGTTGATTCGTCAATAAATAATGCGTTACTAATATTTGTAACCTTCCTGTAAATCAAACGAAATACCGTTACCGTTACATTAAAATATAGCGAAGGTTACTTTTTGCGTGACTTTGAGTTTCATAATTATTTAGCAGCGAAAAGCCGAGGATGAGAACTTAGGCAATTTAACTTTTACAAAATTATTTCATTGTGTACTATTAGTTCGCGAAACCTGTAGCATACATTTAATTTTTTTTTAATTCGAATTGTATTGATTTTTTTGCGAATAATCTAGTTATTTCATGCGCGACCTAAGGGCTAAGCATTACAGTTTGTTTAAATTAAACACTGTTGTGAGCAAAAAGGTCACCGCGCGGCGACATCTTCCCTCTGCTTTGAACGAATACCTCTTTAGGAGCAATACATTACACCCTTTCTTTAGGGGAACGTTAAGGATCTTCAGAATGATTTCTTTTAAATTAAAAATTTGACGAACCAGCGCACGTGGACGGGCACGCGCAAAGTGGAGATCGCTAGCTGCTTCGCCGATTATTTAAATGATTCCCTTCCGAAAGCCTTGTAAGTGCCATTAAAACATGAAGTAAAAGTCTGTCACAAAACAATTTGGGCATTAAAAAAATTATCACAACCCCGTAAAAAAATTGAAAATTACCTAGAGGGACAGAAAAACTAGCTAGGTTGATCCGGTGGAAAGATGCCAAGGTCAACTCAAGTGTAATTAGTAGTAACAAAGGCGACGCTCGTATGAGTGAAAAATAAAACCATAGTTATCTTAATGATATGTCGAATCAACGGTTTACGCAAAAGACACAATCAAAAAAGTAGGCTAACGACACACTCCGAACGCGACTAAGCGTGCTAACCCGGCGTGCACATTAGTCTACCAGCAAACACAAACTTGTCTCGGCTGGCACCAATAGTACCAACGGTTGGTAAAAAGACATAAGCCAGATAAAAACGTCTCTGAAATAATCTTAGAAATTTGTCATGACCGCAGGTTGTAAACATAGTTACTAATATTTTAATAAGGCAAAAATTTTAAAACAAAACGTCTTAGCTTTTTGATCACCACAGTCCTCATGCCGTCCGATGCACTGGTGTCGTTGTGATAAGAGAATAGCACAACACACTACCCACCCATTTTCACTGAGAACAAAAGCTGCAGAGAAACCTGACGACAAACAAAAAATAGGCTCTGCGGCACACGTGGAAGAGCCCACTCGACAAGTGTTGCGGCTAGCTCCAGAAGCCTTGATCGCTTTCGTTGCTATAGCTGTTTCGGATGTACATGATGGTAACATAACATACCGGCTGAGGCTCAAACTTGAGAGTACGAACGTTTCACGTGTGTTCCAAAGTTCCACCTCCTACACAAGGTGACAGCAACGCCAGTGTGCCAAAGAGCAAACTGCTAACCTTCAAAAACAAAATGGAAGTTCGCGAAGCTGGACAGCAAGGACCGCCGATTGACATACAGCAAAATAACATCCCCTCAAGTAATACGCTTTCGAAAAGGGACAATACGCAAGAAGGGAAAAACCTAAGTACTTATTTCTTATGTTTTGTTTTGCGTTCCTTTGCGGATTATTTCTCAGGGCCATTATATATTCTGAGAAAGTAAACAAAGCGTCATGACCTCGTCCTTGGTAGCTTCTGGTCGTCTAAAACAAAAACAAAATATAAGCAAACTGGTAAAATAAACAAAAATAATTGTAATGAATGATTTCTGGAGCAACAGGCCTGTTTGTTGTCCAAGCTTCGGCACAAAAAGACATCCCCTGGGATTACAAACCAGGGGCCCTAAGCTGGACGCTTGGCGAAAGCGACGGCGAGAAATCTGGCGGCCGCGATTGGCCAACGCCACACTTGACCTTGGCGCCGGCCAATCATAGCCGCCGAATTTCTCGCCGACTTTTCCGCCAAGTGTCCAGATTAGGGCCCCAGAGCAGTCACTTGTCTTTTCGGGAGCGTGTGAGGGCGGAAAGGGATGACAAGAAAGCGCATTGATTTACTCTGACTTCTGGACCTATCGCGGATGTCTCATTGCCCCAACGAGCCTTAGTGTGAAGTTAACTACAGCTACAGAGGCCAGTCACTTTGAGCAGGGTCAACCAAGGACGGTTGCGGCTTCGCTGCCATGAATAACCTGGATTCGTTTTTGGCACTCCGGGGCGGGAACGTTAACTCTTCTCAACAAAGAAATTTTAAATAATGCCATAGAGAAGAAATGAAATGTGGAACCTTTTGGGCCTTGTTCACAAATAGCAACATAATTTAACTTCAAGCTAAAAAAATAAAAAAATTAAAAGTAAGTAGTAACGTATAATGAAAGAAGATACACGGAAATAGTAGCATCAGATACCTTATTTGTTAGACATTTTGACAGGTAACGAGTGCGTTGGCGCGTCACAGAGAAAAAGTAAAGCGTTCTTTTCAACCCTGTGAACTGTGTGCCTACGCTCGGAATTGCGCAGCAGCAATTTCTTGTTGGAGCTGGAAAACACATCATCTTGGCATGGTCTCAGACAGACGGGGAGAAGCTTTCACCGTCTTCCACATTTCTGGATACGGGTACACTAAGAACGATCGTCCGCGCAGTTCCGTCTGCAAGAAGAGCATATTTTTGGTATCGTCCCACTTGTTTTCCCAGCGCATAAGTCAAAATGGAGCTCCGAAGCGTCATATTCCCTATCTGAAAGAAGATATTTTCGGGCACCGATCAATAGTGATTGACGGGTTTAACATTCGCCATCCTACAACCGCCAGAACTGTAACAATTTATTTGGAGAACTTCTAAGCTACGAACTGTTCCTTTCAATGGCCGTAGCCAGTAGTGGCGTTCTTTTGCTAAGTGTTTTCTCGCGCTCTTGCCACGCTGTCTTCGTTTTGGGCCATTCTTACAACGTGGCTGTTAGAAAGACCACAGGGGATGCGATTTCAGATGGTGCACATTGTAGCGACGACGTCGAGGCAGTCACTCAATGGACCGGGTAGGTCCGTCCGCTGCCAGGCTTTAAATTCCAAAGTACTAATGTTGTCAGCGCTTGCCCGTACAACATTATATTATACATGGCGAGTACCATGCATATTTTAATGGCCCTGCAGCCAATCAGATTGTAATATTAGCTGATAAGAACGCCGAAGTACAAGCGCAAACCAGAAAGCCTGAACACAATTGGGTACGCCCTGCGTTTGTTAACCTCTCAATGTCTATAGATAGACCACTGAAACTTGAATGCTTTATGGACGGTGTAAAATTTAAATAATTTGAGATACATCGTTTTTTTTTTATCTTACAACATCCAGCACCGAGAGAATACCTGCTACAGGACTTGCTGCTAACCGCAAATCACATCACGAACAACTCTGCCTTTCACGTGGTCATCTGGTGTCGAGCTGCTTGGACACAGCAGCTTTCACTGGAACTCAGCGGCTACTTTCTGACGGGAAGATCGCGGGGCCACACCTTCCAGAAGACCTTGGAGCCCACTCTCACGGAATACAATGTATCCTGTCTGAAACCGTGGACCAAATACAACATTACACTGAGGAGGTTTTACACTAACAGCGAGGAGGACGTTGATCGTCCAATGAGATTAGGACGAGCAGCGGCCTTGGAACTTCGAACGCATGCGTACAGTAAGTGGTCTATCACTTTAGATATAAAAAGTATCGGCGGTTTTATGTTGTTATCGAAAAAAATTACTACATATCCCGAAATAAAGGGGAATTCTTATTAAGGAAAGGACACCCTTTTGTCTGCTTGAACTTTATTTGTAACGCAATCCTAAAATTGTCTTAGACTGGTTTCGGATGAATTGCGCAATAAAATAGAACTATCGAGGTATGATATTTGTGAGGAGTGCTTTTCTTTTTCTTTTTTTAAAGGAAAGCGAGCAATACAAATATCCCAACTTCTTCCTGCATTGAAATATTTTATCCTGACTCTTTTAGAGAAATGCGATAATAACTTGGACTGATTTACTTCCTACTAAATTCTGGCCTGATTCAGTGTAAAAATAGCAATTTTCTGCACCCAGAAAAAAATAATGAAAGAAAAATTCCTTTTTGCCTTCTGAAAAATTATCTCATAAATTCAGTTAAACAACTCTTAAAGGAAAACCAACAAACAATGACGGAACAATGTGAACAAAAATATTCATATTCATAATATTTACTATTTAATAAAATTAACTACACAAAATAAACTCTGATTTTCACCATGACATGGTATATATCTAGGGTTCCGTGTTCTCGGGGTATGTTTTATCTTTAAATTTGGAGGTGTTTTTTTCGTGGTTCATTTCGTCCATAGATTTTGCATCTTTGGGTTTCATCTTTAATATTGGCCAAAAATGGTCGTCTATTGTCGCATTCCTTTTCAGAAACCAGGACAGGACCGTGCGGGTCCCCAGCCTCCAGGGAATAGGGGCGTAACCCCGATTTTTGAAAATGTCTCAGGCCGATTGTAGGAGAAAAAAAATAAAAAGGATAAGGGGTCTTGTCCCCGAAGCGAAAAGTAGCGTGCGGATAGTTTACTATCCGCACGCTACTATAGTTTACTATAGGCTGTTTAACTGTTAGACACGAAATAGAGCTATAAATAAAAAATGTATTTTCGTGATTGTTCTGGCTTTTCTTAATCCTGGAAAGCTCCAAGCGGGCCTGCCCTCGAAACAAGAAAACCCCTTTATATGTGAGCTAAAATTTGTGAGCTACAATTATTCTACAATTTACGCAACTTGCTTCAAACAATCTATCTGCGTATAATGTTTTTATTAAAAAAATAACCAATTGCGATGCGTTATCGGATTACATACAAACAAAATATCCTGGGCTGAAGAATGCGGAGTGAAGACTTGATGGTGGCGCGAACTGAATATCTATGCGTTGTTGGTGTTTCTAAGGATTAGGTCAAATCATTGCATAAATTCATCAATGTCAGATTCTATTCACCTAAAATGACTAAGTGAGCCAGGCTTAGAGTATGGAAACTTAATTTCCCGATTACTTTGTTGGTGCGCCCATGATGATGCGTATTGCGAACCAGCGGTATATGGCGATGATTACGAATAAAAAATTTGCTTCCTGAGTTGTAGATGCGGTATCAGGAAGCTCTAGCGATATCATCTTGCTTTATCGAGGATTGTTTTAACATTTTAGGAGAACTGGAAAGCGTTTCCTGCAACAAAGAATGCAACTTACAATAACTAGCGCCGATATATCTAAGCAACAAGGTGGTCGAGGTGTTTTTAATTTGAAGCATAGCCTATTTAGTGTCTCCCGCAGCGTGGATCCCAAAATATTTTCAAGGGTTTTTTCCCCGCAAAAATACCATACGTATTGCCGAACGTTCATTTGACTCCTAATTGTAGTGCTAGAGGTCCAAACCAGATGCTAAAGTGTCAAAACGAACTATTATCTTATGAAAACGTTCTCTAATTTACTGGAAATTTCAATGGGAAACTGGCGCCCTTTTTTCCTTGTTGTCGGTCACTGGCACCATTCAGCTTAATGTATTTGAGAGGTATATGTCGGCCACCATTTTTCAATTAAATAATTTAGAAAAATCGCCTATAGCTTTTGAATGAGATAACGGTTACTTCTGAAAGCTGGGTATCAGGTTCGAACCAGTAGTGCTTCATTTGGGCGGAGTTTGAGCGTTCGAAGATGCGTAGTCTATTTTTGAGGCGAAGAAAACCCCGTAATTTGTTTCGGGGGACACGCTGTAAATCCTTCATTCATAACGGCGCGCAGCAGGAATGTGTACTCCAAGAAATGCTTCAAGATTACATTTATGATTGTCTATCAAAGTCAAATATAGGGGCTTTGCGTGCCAAACCAACGAGGGTCCTCTGGCACACCCCACCGGAAAACAGAGGATTGATTTCGATCAGCTGGACATATTTTGGTTACACGTCATCGTCTCCGCTGTCGGCCTTCGCAGATTGCAGGCCCTCGGCCGGGACTGGAACCCCGCCACTGGGGATCCGTAGGCATATTTGATCTCCATTTATCACCAGATGGGTAAACTTTCGAGTGTAACTACCTGCTTCCGGTTGGATTTATATTTTTTCTATGCAGATCCTTCCGCACCAAGGGAGCTCAAGATTATCTCAACTGGGCAAAAAAATGTCAATCTACTCATCGTGGATCCTATTACTTGGAATGGACTGCCATTCAAGTATCACGTTCGATGGGAACCACGAAGTCCAATAACAGGACATCCCGGAAATATGGAACTTGATATTTCTTCTACGCGACCCGATGATCAAAATTGGATGGACTGCAGTTTGTGGCTTGAACCAGGAGAAAAGTACAGGGTGTTTGTTTCGGCAGAAAATGCCGCAGAAAACAGTAACATCACCTTTCGAAGTCCGGAGATTTTCGCACGATATAGCTACTATTCCTAGTGGCAAGTAGCTATTGTACGCCTATCGCTCTTTATTTATTAAAATGGAAAGTGACAATCAATATTCGCTTCTGCTACAACTCAACCTCCATTGCAGTGAAGGTCTTAAATATAATAGCTTTTTTTAAGTAACAATCCGGAATAACTTTATACTAGATTTGCAAGCATAATTGCCCGTTTTAGAGTAGTTGCTAACTCTAGATTATATGGCAGCTGTAATAAGGAGAGAAACTATACTTCGAAACAAAATTATTGGTGGAAATATTTTAAGTTTTAATTGCCCTTCTATTGATCAGTGAATTTTGTCTTTCAAGTATGTCTTTTAATCAGAAATAATAGAGCATGAATCGTTAAGGAAGACAAGCAAGGATGCAAATAAGTGAACTTAGAAATGTGATTTAACTTATTTCAAGCTAGTATTGCACCCCTACACATGTAATGTTGAAAGCCAGAGATATGTTGGAGTGTGCTCTGCGTGTTACAGATATGATAGACTTGTTTAACAAAACGCTTTATATGTATATTAAAGTTCTGAACTAGTTCCTAGTTCAGCTGTGCATGCCGGTATAGCAAACCAGTGCGACATTTACTGCTGTAATGCACAATACCATGGAGGTTGTCTGAAAATGTCTCGCAGAACAACTGTATGTTCACACATTTAAAATTCTCCTAGATTCAATTTCGTATAAATTTGAATATCATATAATAAAACGTGTTTGGTATTTGAAGGTTTTGAAATGACGCCTTATAATGTACACGAAGGCCTTTTATGTTATGCACCCATAGGTCGTGGCAAAACAGGGCAAGTTCCGGATGTTTGCGTAAATTCCTTTCCAGATCCTATCGGTCTACATGCAGACCCACTCAGTTCTCATGAACTCCTGGTCAGTTGGAGGGTCTCTGGTCCTGCTGAATTTTTTCAGGTGAGCCAATGTATAATAAAAATTCAGCTGAAGTCGTTCCGTTTAAGGGTAGCTTCTTCGAAAATATCATAAGGAATGTCAGTGGCATCCACCTAGGCCAGAAATATCGACATTCGGTTTTGATTCCTGAATTCCGGCATTGTATAAACACTACATTGTGTTGAAACAATTTTTGCAGAGCAAATTTATATCTCCAATAATCGATAAGGTACCTTTCATTTCTGGCTCGCCAGTTTCTGCTTCGGACTTTTCTGCCTGCACTTTTGCATTTTATTCAAATTAATTGTAGTACTTCCAATCAAACCAGTTACCCTTCTTTAGAATTCTCGAGGCATTGTTATATCCTCTTAGTTGTATAAAATTGAAATGTCTGCGCCCTTTTCCGTGGATGTGTAGCTTGAGTTTTATGTTAGCCAGCTCGAATATGTGTTAGCTCTTTTTACACTTAGAAATAATCACTAGCATTGATACTTGCCGAAAAATGCTGTTGTGATGTAACCGGACGCCTACATGAAGCTCCCATCAGTGCCGCGCCAGCATGATAACGAATATTTCATCTTAAGTATATTAAGAGTTGCCAGACCATTAGAAGGAGTTTTAGTGTGAGTCATTATGACATCGGGGATAATGTTTATTTAACCGAGATGACCTAATTTATGTATAAAATAAAATAATTTAAAAACAAATTGATGTTGGCGTTCGTGCTCGAATTTAAAAAAAAAGATGTCATCACGTATATGACACGTACGCAAGCAGCGCGGTCAACAGTCATGTTAAATTAACCTGAGATTAGGGTAGAGACGGAAACATCAAAACACCAGATCGCCTGCACCCTTACAATATTTTCTCAGGTCAACAATGTTTATTGCATCCACCGTGAGACCTTATATACAGTATGCTCTAGCAGGCGCAGCTGCGATGCGGATGACAAGGCTGATTTGGTATCAGCTCGTTGCACTGTGATACATCTTGCCTATTTCAAACAAAAACAAATTCTAACGAGAAGTGGGGGAAAAACGGTGAAGGGAAAGAAAATATTAACCTTGTAAGATCGCGCATAAAGTTATGGTCTTGGGTACCTGATGGGGCTCCGCCGTTGCCTTGAACTCCTCCTGAGCTCCTGGATTTGAGGGTCTTCTAATGGTGGGGCTCCCGTTGAGGGTTCTTTCCGGGCTTGGCGGCCAGTGGATTCAGCAGACGCTGTGGTGACCAGTTGCTGTTGCTGCGTCGGCAATTCACCAGTCGCCGTGGTGACTAGCTGATATTGCTGAGGCGGCGGCTCATGCAGGTGCTCTTTTGTTCGGCGTAGCACACGCCCGTCACCAGTTTCGATCGCAAATAAGCGCGAAGGCACCGCACGTTTCATGACGACTACCAGAGACCACGTTCGTGAAACGGTGTCAAACGTGCACACCTGCTGACCATCTTGTAGCTCGGATAGGGTCTTCGTATTGTTGTAGGAGTTCCGCTGCTTGCTGCGGATCTCTTGAAGTCGGTTGCGCACCTCCTTGTTCGGTACGACGGCACGTTCCAGGCAGCAGTTCGGAACCGGAAGCAGCGTTCGTGTCTGATGACCCATTAGCCTCTGTATTGGTGACTTGAGCAGGTTGTCCCTCGGGCTGTTGCAGCATTTCAGGAGAGCTCTTAAGAAGTCAAGGGTGTTGTAGGAGCACCTTGTTAGCAGTTTCTTTGCATATTGTACGGTGCGCTCAGCCATTCCATTGGAGCGAGGTTGGTGAGGGCCTGACGTGGTGTTAAAGATTTGAAACTTATACTCAAAGTCCTCGAAGTTGTGACTATGCGGAGTGCAAGTCATCCGCTTGTTGCACGGGGTTGCGGTGACGACAGAAAAACGCTGAGCTCTGAGTGACTTTTAATTTAAAGGATAGTTAGTATACCTCAATGCTAGAGGCCTTGAGTTCTACACACTATTTTTTTCAATCAGCCAATAGAAGCTCGGCGTTCTGACATCATCGCATCCCACGTGCAAGGAGCAGAGGACTTATCCTCCGCACTGATAGGGGTCCGCTGTCACTGCACCATTTGGCTGGTATCCCATAAGCAGCGAAGATTTCTGCGCAGGCGGATACCACTGAAGATGCCATGGACTGTCAAAGTTCCTTCATTTAAAAGAAGAGTAGAAGTCAACAACAATCACCAGTCAACAAAATACAAGATCCGATCTACCACAAAGATTGTTGTGGAAGAACCGGACTAGCCCCACCAGCTGCCACGGTAGACGGGGCAGTACATGGCTCACTAATGGTAGCCTTTCATTGCTTTTCTAAGATTATGCTTTGTGCAAACTTCACATGACTTTACAATAACTTCAAAGTCGCATGACATTGTCGGCCAATACATCACTTCTCTGGCGCGCATTTTCATTTTTGATTCACCCCATGTGCAGCGTGCAAACGTTTCAAAAATCTCGGTTTACTTGGTCTTTGGAATTACCACTTCATTGCTCCTGAAGACCAATTAGCCCATCTTCCACGTTCATCCCGGCTCTGTAGTTCCAGTACGTTTGAAGTTCCTCCGAACTTCTCGTTTTTCAGCTGGCCAGGATGTTGATGCATACTATCGGAGCTGGATGAAAGCCGCGTCGTTTTTTGCAGCCTGGAGGGTATCCGTCACTCGTGCGTCTGAAACGGGTAGAGTGGAAACAACGTTTACTTGAAACTGATCGCTTTCGTCCTTTGGCATAGTCCTCGTTGGCAACCTTGACAAAGCATCCGCAAGAAAATATTCTTTTTCTGGCTTGTACTGCACGGTAATGGGGTATCGCTGAAGCACTAGCCTCATCCTTTGTAAGCGGAGCGGGGCAGTCACTGAGGGGTTTCCGGAATATTGCCTCCAGTGGCTTATGATCCGATTCAGCAGTCACAGATGAGTGTCCTAAAATATAATTGTTGAACTTGCTGCATCCATGTACTATAGCCAGCGTCTTTTTTTCAATCTGGGCGTATGTTGGTTGAGTGTTGGTGGAGTATGATAAGTAGGCAATCGGATATCCGTTCAGAATAATCACCGCCCAAACACCGGTTTGGCTGGCATTAGTTGGCAACGTGACTTGCTTACCTTGCTCGAAATACGCAAGTACTGGCGCCTTGATAAGCGACTCTCTGATCGTTTCAAAACTGCGTTTTTGGCGTTCAGTCCAAACCCAAGCGATATATTTTTTTAAGCAGCTTGCGTGGTGGTGCTGAGAGAGCATGCATATTTGGTACGAACATTCCGACAAAGTTGGTCATTCCAAAACATATTTGTGACGCCTTACGGTCTCTGGGCTCCGGAACAGAAAGGATGTCCTCGATTCGTTCTGCATCTAGGCTCAGACCTTCAGTCGTAAAAATGTGGCATAGGTACTGTACCTCGTAGCGCAGAAAGCGACACTTCTTCTGATTCAACTTGAGATCGTGCTTCTTGTAGCGTTCCACCAAGTTCTTCATGTTAACGTCATATTCTTCTATCGTGGTTACCCAAACTAGGATGTCGTCTATGACGACTGCAACGTTCTTCAGTTCCTCTAGGATACCGTGCATTGGGCGCTGAAATAGTTCCGGGGCTGTTGACATTCCGAATAGCATACGGATAATCCTGTATCTGCCATAACGCGTGCTCATGGTGCAGATCTAGGAACTTGCTTATGACATTTTCATTTGCCAGAAGCCCGACGATTCATGTATTGTAGAAAAAAAGTTGGCGCCGTGCAGACGTGGAGACACATCTTTATATGTCGGCATAAGGTAATGTTCGCGTAATAGGTATATGTTAAGATCAGATTGGTCAAAACGAATTCTAACCTTATCTTTCTGTACGACTACAAGCATGTGACTGGACCATTCCGCTGGTTCGTTTACCTTCTTGACGACTTGATCAGCTTCCATGCGGTCCAACTCTGCCTTGCCTCTATCCTGGAAGGCCACAGGTATTCGTCTTGCTGCTTTGATGTTATCACTGGATCCTGGTTGTTGCTTCATATCGTAGACAACACCTTTAAGCTGGCGCCCTTGGAAAACGGCTTCAAAAGGTTGTACTGCACCGTATAGCACTGCGGTGATGGAACACAAGTAATCAGTCTCAGACGTTCTGCTGCAATGCTACTGAAGGTGACAGGGACCTTTTGGCGTACAACAAAAACCCAGGTTGACATATCTTGTTCGATGGAGGCAATTGTTTTGTGCATTTCCTGCATGACCGAGCAAAGTGTTCGAATTGAAATTGCACTTTTTTGTTGGTTTCGTAGCAACTTGGCCTAGTGTTGACTTCGAGATGACACAACAATTGGCTCCGGCATCTATTTGGCAACAAACAGGCATGATGTCTGAGGTCACTGCAGCCGTTTATAGTTCCTTGCCAGATACAGCACCGACAGTTACCGCTTCCGAAAAGTATGCCTCGTCCCCGCTAGCCACAATCTCGTGTACTTGCTGTACGGCGGCTCTTTTTCGCCCTAACTTGCAAACTTTCGTGAATTGAGCAAAGCTTCCGTACTTGTTGCATTTTCCCCGTCTGTGGGGAAAAATTATTATGTGCTTTGTGAACCCACACTTTTCGCACGATGATCTGGGTTAATTCTTGCACTACGTTTACATTTTCCGCGTGCCTTCGCTTCGCTTTGTATTGTATTAAATCGGTCTTCGCCCTTTTGCCAGGCTCTAAATCTTTCCACCGCTTTGGTGTACAACGAGTTGTTGGCGATGATCTTTGCTGAAATTTCTTGTTTTGAAAACCCAGAATGATTTTTTTCTAAGTAGCCGTTCTTCGAGATCGCCGAGCTCGCACTTGTTTGCCAAGACACGAATGTCCATTAACCATCAGTTTAAAGGCTCCCCCTTTTTGGTTTCTCGTACCAAACACAAACTCATTGCAGGTTAGGTTTGTAGTGGGCTGGTAGAAGCTATTCAACTTCTCAATGATAGTCTTCACATCTTGTCTCTCGTCCTGGTCTGTAAACGTGAATGTGCTGAACGACTTCCTTTTAACTTCCTCTATTATCATTAACAGGGTCGCCGCCTGGACTTCTTTCGGCTGATGGTGGAGTAGAGTAGCAGTAGAAAACAGTTGAAACTCACATTTTCAAGTTTTCCAGTTCCACCACGAGGTGTTATGAAGGGGGCAGTAAAATTGTACAGGGCAGCACTATGGCCTGCTGTGAAGACGCCACTGTTCGGGTGGATATCGCCTACTTTCTGTCGCTCGGTAACAGGTCCACAGATCCGCAGTGCTCGGGCGATAAAGCACTTCTGACACCATATGACTCGTACGCAAGTAGCGAGGTGAACAACGTTTATTGAACGCACCGTGGTGCCTTATATAGAGTATGCCCCAGGTGCGCAGCTGCTGGTGCCTATGACACGGCTGATTTGGTATTAGCTCGTGACGCTGTGCTACAATGGATTATTGAGGTGATCAGACCGGTTTGCCGTGATGAATGATGCGTGAGGCTGTGTATACTAAATTTTGTTTTTAAATCATTGAACATGTGAAAACACGGAAGGTATTTCAAGCATTTCTCAAATGCTTACACACAAATAGAACTTGAGACAGCTTGAGTTAATTAGTTCTAATGGAGATGCATAAAACTTTAGTTAGCAAAAACGTTTTGTTAGTAAAACTAGGATATATTCACAAAATCGAATAGGCTGTAGATTCGGACGCTTTCGTTCAATATGGCGTATGTATTTGTTAGGTTACAAATATATATTGCTATTGTTCAGTTGATAAACTAAGCGAATGTATTGTTTGTTGCAGTGAGGAGGAGCCCTCGTCGTTTATTACCTCTGCCAATTCAAGCACCCTTCTTACTAACCGTTATCAGATGAAAAGATTAGGCCGAACGATAGCTTTAGTCGCTTACAGAGTTTCGACAGCAGCGAGAGACCTTTTAACGTGCAGCCTCTACGACGTTTTGACTGCGCGTGCGCGCTTGGGCCGCACGAGACGCGAATCGTCATCGAAGGTACAAAGCTTGCGGTAAAGGCAGGACAACAGAAGCTCCTCCCTGCTCTTCATCAGAGTTACTATAGCAGAAAAATTGAAATGTACAAAGCAACGTGTTTGAACAAAACGGCATTTGCTTACAATAATGTCTTATCTAGAAATTTGGAAAACTAGCCTTTGCGAGTACCGAAATATCATTTTAATATTGTGCCCTTTGTGAAAGTGGAAAATATTATGGGAATGTTGTTCTTTATATTACAGGTGACTGTAAGCCATTACGATCAGAATATTACTTCCATTCAACCTGAAGATTTTGAGAACGTTTACCCAATCAGAGTAAGTCTCACACCACAGAATGAAAGACCATTTAAGGTTTATGTCAACTTTTCCTACGAATAAAACGTTATTTTTTGCGGGTGTACATAGTAGTGAGCATGGTGTATTCCCGAAGGCAAATAAACATTATCATAAACAATATAGTAACTTATTTACAATCATGAAAAGAACAGAACGAACAAACATTTCCGCTACTTATTTTTTCCCAAAGCAAAACTAGCGTCATCCTAAATTGGTAGTTTGTCGACTCAATTAGTTGACTGCCAGAACGTATAGTTCATTTTAGTTAAACATAATAACCAAAAAACAAATTTTGAACAAATATGCTGTTTATAATGATCCACTTGATATCCTATAAAATATTTAGTTCTCCGGAACCTTCCCTTGAGCTACTAGGCAAAATAATAAATAGCGCAATTTCAGCTACCCTTTTAATTACAAAAAGTGGGCAATAAAAACAATTTCGAATTTGGGTCAATATTTTTTAATGTCTGTTACTTAGTAAATTACAATTCTTCGAAGTTTTCCTTCAACGCAGAAAAAAATTATCCTTTATGTGAACAAAGCTCGAAACATTTATATACTAAAATGTGTAGGTATGTGTGTGCAGGCAAGGTGGTTACTTCCTGCGTAGTTCTGAAAAAAAAACATATTTCAGATTCACGAATAAAGTAAGTTTTTGCGCATTAGCATCACAGTAACTGACCGCATCATCAGGGAGAGAGATTTATTTTGTTATTTTCCTAGCAATGGAGACGAACTTAAAGGCATCCGTTTGATAATGGTGACGAGCGATTGTCTTGCCCTTTCTCGTATTCTGAACACAGGACAATTAAAAAGGCAATTATTCCAGCAAACCTTTTTGGTGATGGCGTTGGAAATTAAATATAGTTCTTTTCATCTTGATATTTGTCGCCATATTAACAGCCAAATGCTCAATATTTAGTAATTATGTAGTCTCACAGTATTTTCTAATGACGAATCATAACTATACAAGTCTACAAATATGTCACCACAAAGTCAATATTAGGTTGTTTGTTATTTTATTTTAGGTATAAAATTTATTCAAGTAGTTACTTTGATGAAACCATAACTGCGTCACATACGCTTTCTAAAATGTATACTGTGAGGATTTTTCTTTACTTATACATGAAAACCAGCAAAACTGAGTATTAAAGGGGCCCTGCAATCATATTTAAGCGTCTACCTTTTTTGCGGTTACCACGTCTCTTGGGGTTCGGGCAAGCCAGCGGGCACGGAGAGAGTAACTAAATATCAGTGCGTCATATTTTAACCGGACGGAGCGGAAACCTCCTCCACCTACGGGAGCGACCCACGGTGCCGAAAGCGCGCGATATGTGACGTCTTTGGTCCTGGGCTTACTACTGGTCAGAGCCGCTAAAAGCTTCTTTTTAGTCGAAATACATAATATAAGGTGCGCGAACCGTTTCAATTATTTATAAAAGTAGATTTTGTTCACCATTTTAGGTCAGAAAAGAAACAAATGTAGTTTAGAAAGTACGGAAACAAGAAATCACCCGTCGACATACCCGCCACCAAGTGGTGGAAAAGGCGGCGCATACTAGAAGGGTGTAATGGGATCAGGCACCAACGAGCGGCGAGCGTAGAAAGGTCCCGGATGTACGCGGCGGCACTGCGGTCATATGGACTGCAGGATCCGACCGGTTTCGAGCGTTCCCAGGACCTTCGGTGAGCAGCTTTGGCTTGCGGTTTGGCATTTTGGCGGTATGGCAGCGCGAAGTGGCTCCCGTTCTGAACTGATCTTTACCACGCGTTTGCTGTGGTTTGTGGCCATTGAAGTGTCATGCCGAATTATTGTTTAATCGCGCAGCAAATGCAATGCGAGCGACCCTGGCTGCCCGCTTCATACAGCCTATCCAGCACATGCTTTAGTGACGCCCTCTCGAGCCGTCGACAGGGTGTGCGGCTGCGGTGACCGCTCGCTGAGCTCACTGCCCCTCCTCTAGTTCATGGCCACTCAAGCGACCAAGGACGTCATGAAGGAGGTTATTTTTTGCTTGCTTTTGTAATTTTGATTTGCATATAACTTTTAAAACAAAGCGAAATTCGAGAAAAGGAAACGTTTCATGAAGTTACTACGTTCAGTGCGCTTAGGCTCGGTGCAAATTAAAAACCAGTAAAAAAAGTCCTTGCAGGGCCCCTTTAAAAACGAGCAGCCCAAATATGAGATTTCGTCGTGCTCGTCAGAAAGCTTTTGCAGACAAACCATCTAAAAAATCAAACTTTAAAAACTTATTTTCGTTTTTGCTGACATAGGGCTTCAATACCGGGCGTTCCGAAGAAAAGAGAACCGTGGTTTCCTCACCACAACAATTAATTACTCGTTGTCAGACGTGCAGTCTCCAACCGAATGTAGCACTGGCGTTTGGAGTTCAGATAACAATTTAGGATTTTCCATTGTCCAATTCAAAAGTTATAAGCGTTTTTCGGAATTTGTCTATGAAACAATGGTGGGCAACAAAGCTCCCGACGCACTTAGATGAATGGCGTCTGCTACCAGAATATAGACCGATATCCGTGTTTAGGTTAAAAAAAAAGAAAATAGCTCATAACTTTTGAATGACGTAAGTGCACGTTCTGAACCTTAGCAATCTAGTCTAAACCACTAGTGATGCATTCGAGCAGAAACTAAACTTTTCGCAAAATTTAATTTACTTTTAGATGTGAAAAGAAAAGTTTTTTCCTCCTCCAAGTTATTCAGTATATCTAACTTGAGGTAATCAAAAATACCAAACAAAATACGAGTCTTACGCTTCGAATAAAGCCGCCGATAATATTAACACGTATACATAATGCAGTGTCTGCTCTACACAAAATTGTTTATTTTAATTGTATAAATGCTTACTTTTGCAACTTTCTTGAAGGGTGAAGCTCCCATTTTGGTTGACGGGTTGGTCATGGAATCTTCAGTACGCAGTGTTATTGTGGATAAACTTCCTCCATCTAGAAACTGCACTGTAAAATTGGAGGCATGTTCTTTGGGTGGTTGCGGTGGAGCACTGACCACTTGGGCCATTACAAGACCCATAGGTTGGTATTCGTTCGTAATCTCCTTTTACGCAATATATCTGCCGTGATATGTGCTACAATTTCTTTAAAATGTACATTTTGAGGTAGTGAAAGATATTTGATTACCTATCAACGTCCTGCTCGTCTGAATTCTTAAGCATGGTGTTTCATAGAACGCCGCCCAAATCATTTCTGGGAAAACTACGCACTGCACAAAAAAATGTTGTTGTATCGGTGACGCTCTATGACATACCCTGTACAGCAATAAAACACTAATTTAATATTTCTGTATTAGATGATGAGAAGGTCAATTACAATTTTTGGCTTTTTCCTTTTATCCATTGTTTTATAATCATAAAAATTGACTTTCCATTGGAGTAAACTTGACAGCAATTTAATTACATTCTAGCGATATGACGAGCAGTACCTAGTAATTTAATTCATGTAACCTAACCTTAGCCACATTAGGGACTAGATGAGCCACAGAATCTTTTACGCTGTGGGAAAAGAACACGTAAATATACACCGACATGATTTCACCCATGATACATATGCAAGCATAATATTGTAAGACAGTCTGTAAATCTAAAGAGAGAAAAACAATCTTCTTACAATCTTGAATAAAACACGAAGCAATTTTATTGATTTCGGTTCATTAGCTCCAGGATTCAGAATAACCTGTGTTTGCAAAACGTACGTTTTGCAAACGCAGGTTATTCTGATTATTATGAACACGACATTTCTGGATTGGAATCGCCTTCCCGCACCTATTGCCGACATAGACGAAAGCGTTGAAATTAAAGATGCCATTTGTGAGTTTCTTTTGTGTTCGGAATAACAGTTTCGTGTTAGCTTTATCTGCGTCTGAATAGTTTTTTGTATGTATTTAGATGCTTTGCTTTTTTATATCCACCTGCTTATTTTTCTTTGTTGATGCTGTTTGGGTTATTTTTGTACATTCCCCTCTGTAATGCCTTCGGTCCCTGGGGGACGAAATAAATAAATAAATTTATATCATGCGCGTAGGTGCAATCATTCATTTGTCGTAATGCTTTCTTGTTTAACTAACCCAGAACTGATGTATTCAAATTTGTATTTCTTTTTTAGCGCCTGGTGCATATCAGATTTAACGACAAGTATGTTTTCGTAAAATATTGCGTTAATTGACGCAAATGTCAAAATAGTAATGATGGCAAATATTGGTAGACCTTTCAGAATCATTGATATTGAGCGAGAGAACAGTGTAACAGCATCAATCATTTTGAGCCCAGTTAACATTCTTTAAAATAAATTTTACAGCTATTCCGGAGCCGCTTATTACTGGAGTTTCTTCGAACAGCACGAGTTCCTTCCAAGTAACGTGGACTTTTCCTGACCGTGACGCTGCTTACTATGATGGCTTCCTGGTGCGTTACTGTTCATCACTGTCGTCCTGTCGTGAGAGCTACACACATGCCAACAGCATCTGCGTAATCAACCTCAGCCCTGACACAATTTTTGATATCCAAGTTCGAGCAAGTATGAAACACACCGACGGTCGCGTTGAGCTGGGCCCTGCTGCCGCTGCTCAAGTTTCCACATGGAAAGAAGGTGAGCATGAATGAAATTCTAGCAATAAATACCCTAGATATTCCTTTCACACCCTGAAAAAAAAAAAGCATATTGTTAGGTACTGTGTTTAAGAAAAGTTGAGCCTGAGGACGTTAAAACTGCTGGCTCGCGCGTTTGCATTTCGATTTGACGAAGTGAGTTACAACGGCTAGTAACTCCTTGCGACGAGAGACTACAGCGGTGCAACCCATCGGGTAGCTTTAGGAACCAGGGTGTCGAAACGAAATTTCAATCGGTTCGTTTCGGGTTTGGGTTCACGGTTTTTGGTTCAGTTCCGGCTCAGCTCCAGGGTGCAAAAATAACGGTTCAGGGCGCTTCGAATTGGTTCGAACCAGTCTGAACCGAAAAATTGAGAATCGATTTGTCGCTATCGTTCTGGCAAAAGGCATTAGTTCTGCCGTGACACGAGTAACTATCTATTTTTTTTTGTCGTTCGTACAATCCACTTTTATTTTGAGCACCAAAAATAAGAAATTGCCTTATTTAATTTCAACCCAACAGAAAAAGAAAATCTAGATTGCCATATAACACGTCGTGCTTATACGAACTCATATTTGTTTGCCTAAATCACATACGTTTCACCTGAATGGAAAGGTTGTCACGAAGTGTGGTTGGTCGCCTAAAATACCCATGATTCCTAAAACTTTACGTCGCACAATTTAAAGTTGAATCGTGGTTGTGCTCTTGAACCAAGGAATTGGGTATACAGTACATGAAATATTGAAATGGGTAATTGTCACCGTATTATATACTGAAATACAGTTTACAAAATGCATTTCACAATATATATATATATATATACATATATATATCAGCCAAAAATGCGTACTGTCCGAGTTGCTACTTATAAGTTTATTACGACCTGATGAAGACCGGTCCCTTCTCGAAACTTCGTAATAAACTACGAAGTAGTAACTCCAACAGTACTCATCTTTGACTTATTAACTTTTCCCGATCCATTGTTTTATTATATTTACCTTACTTCACCTCTATATTATATATATATATATATATATATATATATATATATATATATATATATATATATATATATATATATATATACTGTATATATATATACCGGCTGTTCTTTTTTTTAAGCTTAACAGATTTGTTTAAAAAAAGCCGTGAAAGTTACACTTATGCCGCTTGTGGAGGTGAGTTATACGGCCAAGGGGGATAATCGTAACGATCAGTCGGCTAATTAATTAAATTTGCTAATTAACTTTTTAATTACTGAAAATAGACATATAGTTCCAATTAGAAACTTGATCAGCGTCATCGAAAACCCCTAAATCAGTCAATTCCAGAAAGACTTTGAGCGCGTGAGAAGCGTAGTAGTGCAATGAAGTTACCGCTCGTGGAGCAGGTACAAAGCTAGAGGTTGCGATAAGGCGCCCGCGCGATTTTTCCGTCTCTTATCTAGCACCAGCCTTGTACCTGCTCCACGAGTGGTAACTCTAGTGCACTACTGCGCTTCACGCACTCAAAGTCATTCTGAAAATGACTGATTTAGGGGTTTTCGATGACGCTGAGCAAGTTTCTAATTGGAACCATATGTCTATTTTCAGTAATTAAAAAGTTAATTAGCAAATTTTAATTAATTAGCCGACTGATCGTTACGATTATCCCCTATAATATGTCCCCCTGGCCCTATAACTCACCTCCACAAGCGGCATAAGTGTAACTTTCACGGCTTTTTTAAACAAATTTGTTAAGCTTAAAAAAACACCCGGTATATATATATATATATATATATATATATATATATATATATATATATATATATATATATATATATATATATATATATATATATATATATATATATATATATATATATATAGATCACGACGCTACTTCCCAGGGAAAAATCTTATGTGCATAAGATGTTTATTGGTCCAATAAGCCGATAGGGTCAGATAAGATAGTATAAGGACATACGAGAACCTTATAAGAATAAATACGAACAATGTAAGATTTTATACAAAGTTATAAAAAACTGATCTGTGTCTTACAGCTCCTTATAAAATATTATATTGTTCTTAAAGGTTCTTATATGCTCTTATATGATATTATTTGATCAAATGCTTTTATTGGATGAAGAAATTGCTTATGCTTACTAGAATTTTCACCAGGGTGAGATAAATGAAATGATATTTTAAAAATGTAACGAACATTTCAGGACCAGCCCTTTCAGTTTAACTTTTATAGATAGAGTGAGCGGCAATCATGACGCTTGTTTTCCTAACCAACATTGCTTACGCTCAGCAGCGTGATGCAGGCGAGGAATTATGCAGAAAGGGGTGATCAAAAATCGTTCACTCGAATATATACGCACCTTCGTACTTCGATTGAATATGGTATAAAACACCGCGTACCCCAGGAAAAAGTTCTTATACAGGGTAAACTGTCATAGCCTAGCTGCTGAGGTTTGTTCATGACGAGATGTCAGTCAACTCAATTTGTAAATAGGCGCCACCCTTGCTAACTCGTGACTTTTTGTTAAATAGAACAAAAAACGTAGTTCATGCTCTACTCGACATGGCAGCAACTTAATTACTCACTTTCTGACGGTCTGCGTGTGTTCTCGTCATAGTTCCACCGCGTGTACTTTGATTTTGTCGTAGCCCACAGACACATAAAATTGCTGTTAATCACAATAAATAAGAAATACTTATCTATGTTTGCGAAGATTTGATATGTTTCCAAAACAGATTTCTTAAAATCAAATCTAAAAAAAATGTTAGGGCTTTCTGAAATCACTTGTACACGTGCCTATAAAGGATAAAAACGACTGAAAACATTTGCAGAGTATCGTTCAGATAAGTGGTGTGTGCATTTACTTATTAATCTTAAAGTTATCAACCCTTTTTCACGTTAAACATTCAGTCAGTAATTAAATATATACTTTTTTTAATTATCAGCAAATGTGGCTGTATGAAGTTCACATAACCTGAGACCGATACAGGAGGCCGATACTCGGAAATACGCCAGCTGTTAAGCCGATCTGCGGAAACGTGCGTTTTTGTTCGCTGTTTGTGAAAGACCGGGTCTCGCAGGGTATGCCAAAAATGACTTTCTGCTCACATGATAGATCTGAAGGCAAATACACGAAACGTGCAGAAAGAAAGATAATAAATGGTGTTATTAAAAAGAATTCGATACACGATGCCGCAAAACGAAACACATGGAAATGTAATGATATACCAAAAGGCCTAACAAGCCGGTGGTGGTGGGGTGCCAGCAAAATCTAGGCGCTCGTTGACGCGCTGAAACTAGACTTAATTAGAATTAAGGATGACTTAATGTGTGGGCTATGCATGATCAAGTGCTTCTCGCACGAGCCGGCAGCTGTTCCCGATCGAAACAAAAAGCAACGTCGAATGTACGGGAACGGCGGACCCAGTGAAACCTTTTAAGTGCTTAGCCGGCCAGAAATGCTCAACTGGAGTGTCTCAGCTTGTAAACGATAGTAGCGGTGCGCGATGAGAATAGTATTGAACCCTCTGTCCTTTTTTATGGGTTCTGTAGAGTGCAATACAATTTCGAACGCGTACATTGCGTTATATAGGCATCGTCCACTCTCTTCGGTGTCAGTTGTTTGAGTCAGCCTGAAAGACTACTATGATGATAACGTACTGGCCATCTGTCAGAAAAAGGTCGTTGTGTTATATCAAGTGCATCGATTTCATCGCAGCATTTCGGCGCAGTCGTCGCAGCCGCTTTGCACGACTCCGGCAAACCTGCAAAGCAGCTAGCTTCGACGGACGCAATAGTATGATTTTTTTTTCGATGACATTTGTGTGACAATTTGGAAGAAATAAATGCTGCTAGCTATTGCCTCAACTAGTTATTTTGAGGCGTGAGTACACGATGGGGACGAACCACACTGACCGATACCATGATTGGTACCAACTAGGAGGCGGAAATACGGTGTAGTGACGATGCGGTTGCCAAGGAGACGCGCATGCACAATGTGTGGCAGTTTGTTGGGGCGCGGTGGACTGCGCTGGACTGCGCTGAATTACGCTGGACTGTAAGTGCGGTCGTTCGGGCGCTCCTCGGCGCGGCGTGACGTGGCGCAGTGGCCGACGAACGTCGGTCTGCGCCGGAGCGCGTGGCGTCCGTCGGCGTCTTAGTATAAACAGCCCTTTAGGCTACCGCATATCATCACGAGACTGCTATAAATACCACACAATTTTACAATTTGGACGTCTATTTTTGCTAGTGTTGCGAACATCGAATTTTTCCAGAAACCTGAACTGTTTAACATGTTTTGCACGTAACGTCCTCTTACTATATGCTAGTGGTCATTTCGATTTGTTATTTCTTAGCAAACCAGATACAGTGGTGTAAAATGCACGCTGCAGAAGGTTCGACTGTTGAAGGGCTCATGGCTGTGACTTACAATGCTTCCAAATTTCATATTCTGAGCTTCAAACAAGTGTGCCGCAATGAGACCCCATAATTCTTTTCATTCCAAAATGAACAATCCGAATTAAATCCCTACAAAGCTCAATGCGATTACAGAGTTGTGAGACATTGGCGATGTATAACACCTCCAATCTTAAAATGGGTCCCAACACATGGGAAAACGTTTTGACACTTGCCCCTGGGACATTTACTCCCGGTTTTTCTTGGAGGGGGACGTTCATTCTGGGGTCACTTTCTCTTGGGCACTGTCTTTTGGAACCCGTTCCAGATGATAAAAATAATTTCGCAATAAATGGCGGGTGATAAATGTCTGCTGTAACTCGATTGTTTACAGTAAAAGGGTTTTTGATAAGCATAGGACAAGTACGTTTCAGCACCAATCTACAAAGTCATTTTAATTCATAAAATATATATATTTATAAAGGAAACAGATTGTCAGCCTTTTTTTAAGTTAGGTGTGTTGAACAAGAAACAATACCAGTTCTCGAATCAATTCCAGGCAAATTAAAATTGACGTAGATATAGACGCGATACTTAAATAAATTTAACCTTTGTCCCAACACTTCAAAATAATCAGTCAATGCCTCAATATAAAAAGGACAAGGGAACTAATAATTACCAATTAAATAGTTGAAACCATCCCCAACAGGTATTTTAACACAGACACAATCCGTATATAAATCCAAGTCCTTCCTTCGGTGCGACTGAACTGCAGACTTTAACGCCACTAGTACTCTATCTTATAAATTTATACATGCACAACCATAGTGCCTGTTCTGACGGAACACATTAATGCGAGCGGAATTAACTGTTAGAAAAAGTCAAGTATTTATTCCACATATTATATGAAAGACCCATTCGCAGATGCATTTTACACGGCTGTGCTATGCCGCACGTTGGCAAGGAAACTTTGTCTTTAGATAGAGAATACAACACATGTTAATTTTGTTTTTTTACTACAAGCAGTTTGGGCCTGGCCTTAGTGAAATCGGCACGGTGCAAAAACAGTTTTGTCGAATGGGCTTTTCATATTGTTCGAAACTGTATACAAAAGAACCAGCACTATCATGTAACGTGTATGTGCTTCACGTTTCCCTTAGTGCCACTTGCGCCTGGACTGACGGTTCGCGCATCCGAAGGAACATCGAATGCCCTGGTATTTTTCTGGACGTTCGTGAACGGCACCGTTGATTACGTCGAGGTAGGCAGCACTGCATTTCCTCTATATCGAAACGATATGTAAGAACGTCCTTTTTTTGTGTAAGATCTTGTAAAAACATAAGACTGGAAATAAAATCTCTAATTTAAATCTCGGGTCATGTAGCGCACATATATATATATATATATATATATATATATATATATATATATATATATATATATATACATATATATATATATAGTCCACTACATTTACCACTTGTGGAGCAGGTACAAGACTAGCGCTTGCGGTAAGGCGCCCGCGCAATTGTTCCGTCTCTTATCTAGCCCCAGCCTTGTACCTGCTCCACAAGAGGTAACTTTAGTGGACTACTACGCTTCTCACGCGTTCAAAGTATTTCTGAAAATTATTGATTTTGTGGTTTTCGATGACGCTGAACAAGTTTCTAATTAAAACTATATATATGTCTATTTTCATTATTAAAAAGTTGATTAACAAATTTTAACTAATTAGACGACTGATCGTCACGATTAGGCCCATATACTATGTCCCCCTGACCGTAGAACTCACCTGCGCAGACCGCATTATTCTGGCCTTCATGGATTTTTTTAAAATTCTGTTAAGCTTAAAAAAACACCCTGTATATATCCCCTATAAAAATGATATTTGGCCAGATCTAAAGATTTCAGATATGGCACATATAAAAAATTGGCCACATATAATCTGATATGGCATATCTACGAGATATAGGCTCATAATGCCAGATATATTCTGATATCCCTGTCGAGGTATGGAAATTCCAGACCTGGCCAGGCACATCAAAAGGACACAAGCCTGAAATCAGCACTTTATAAAATTTTATTGTCTACAATTCTCCCGAGTGCCCCGGCCCGCACTCGAGGAATCATGAGAACGGTGATCCTTCCTTTCCTTAGTGATTGGGAATTTCGACACATTCCATGGTTGCACAGCTTCGAGTGTTATTCGAAGTCACCCTGAACAAGCGTCCCATAGAGCTCAAGGACCTGTCATATCACTTTTAAAATTTCTCGTCAATGGCAGCGCTTATGACACTGTGCATACGATCCACCTTTCAACATGGCTGAGCGGCGGAAATCTCTTACAATATTATCATTCTCGTGATGGTTGTTTTAGCAGGAATTACTTAAAAGCCAAGAAATCACAACCAAAACCGGGATTTAGCTCGGAGTCATAGGAGTTGTTTATAGCATTTCTAGCGTTTCTAACTTAATATCAGAGTTTTCGAAGCTGTACGAGAATGGTAATAATGTGAGATATATGTCTGCAGCTCATCCAGGTTGAAGGTTGGACCGCATGTACAGTACTGCACATTGGCGAGAAATTTTAAAAGGGATATGACAGGTACTTGGGTTATATACGACACTTGTTCAGGGTGACTCCGAATTACACTCAAAACTGTGTAACCATGGAATTGGTCAAAATTTCCGATCACTAGGCAGCGGAAGGAACACTGTCCCCATGATTCCTCGAGTACGGGCCTAGGCGCTTCGGGGATTTTGCAAATTGACTATTCGGACCTAATGTTAACACTTCGAAATAATTAAGCTACATTGAAATCCTCGTGAAAATTAGCACAAATAATCAAAAACATAAGCTTGCAAAAGCTGAAGTTTGGGATTATTTGTGCTAATATTTAGCTCGCGAACAATGAGTCATTCACAGTTTGCTATCAAAGCACCTTTTGCTTGTTTTTTTTAAACCTTTATATATTGAAATTTGGCCGCCAGATAAGGCTGTATATATGCCAAATAAGGCTGTAGATGCTCCAGATAAGGCAGTATATAAGCCGTATATAATCATACGGCTTATAATCAATGTTTGATATGACCAGATATGCCCCAGATATAAGATTTCGATACGGGTATAGATGAAGAAAATAATGGCGTGCCGCAAGATATGGCTCAGAAAGGGATTGCCTAAGATGTACCCATATGTTTATTGGACAATGTTCCGAGCGGGGAGCGCTCTTCATCACGTCATGGCAGAGTGCGGACGGTCAACATCCAGTGACTTTAGGTCAACAAACACCACCCGCCCCCGACAAAAAAAAAGTTGAGGGAATTAAGATTACACATAACCAAAGCTCCGCGGGGTCTGTCGGTGGGGCAAGAAGGCAACACGCAACAAACAGCAAAAAACTAAGAAAACAAGGGAATCAATCAAACACAAAACGAAAGTTCCTTGAAAGGCAAGTGGACCGGGAACAAATGATCAAGGAAAAAGAACTGCAGCTTGAGGAGCGAAGGCTCAAGCTCAACGAAGAGCGTCTGGCCTTTGAGAGGACCAAGTTTGAAACAGAGATGGCGCTCAAGGTCAGGAGGCTGGACATAGAGGATGGAGGAGCTCAAGATACGCGACGACACGGACAAGTTGCACCTGGAGCTCATGATGATGTTGTTCGTCGAAATAGTCCGGAAGGCACAGTGATCAAGAACTACCAGGAGACACTTCGTCGCGTATCAAGTGTTTTGGTACGATGGTGGGCATTATCATTGATCGTTGGGGGAAGCGAAGTGGAGTCAAAACATTCTTCATTACGATTGAATTTATTCATTACGATTGAGAGGAGCGCAAAGCAGAATGTATTGTAATTATTCATCGCTAGAATTTCTTTAGTTATATACCTCGGACTTTGCATTTTCGGGAGCGTATTTTCAAGAAAATTTGAGAACATATGGAGGCGTAAAGCAGATTTTTGAGAGAATGCGACACGCTTGTATTACGGTAAAACCTAAGAAGTGCGAAGTCGTTATGACGAAAATAACATTCCTGGGTCATGAACTGGGTAACAGAGAGATAAAGCCTCGTTGGGAAACGTTGGAAAAGATAAAGGGCGCGAAACGGCCGCAGAGTAAAAAGCAAGTTAGGGCCTTTCTTGGCTTAACAGGACACTACCGCCAATTCATCCCTAACTACGCGGAGTTGGCCGGGCCCATAATCAAAATAACGAGGAAACGGGAGAAAAACCACGTCGAGTGGTCTTCTGAGAGAAAAAAGGCGTTCACTAAGTTAAAAGACGCCCTTACTGCAGCACCGATTCATAGAGTACCGGACCTTTCGAAGGAATTTATTTTGAGAACTGACGCCTCTGGGAGCTGCATTGGCGCGGTGATGTTGCAAGAGCAGGAGGGAGTATTGCACCCTATTGGCTATGCCAGTAGACGAATGTTGCCTAGAGAGTCAACACTCTCGACGATAGAGCGAGAATGTCTGGCATAGGTCTGGGCAATAGAGAAGTTCCATGTGTATTTTTATATAACGCATTTTGTTGTTCAGACGAACCACCATCCTCTACAATATCTAAACAAGGCGAAACAACTTAACAGCCGATTGTTACGCTGGAATCTGATGCTTCAAGAGTACTCGTTTCGCGTGGAGTACATTAAAGGAAGAGAGAATGTGCGTGCGGCTTATCTTAGTAGGCTGGCAATGAACTGACGCACATCACCATGTTTTTTTTTAAATTTTGTTTGGTACTTTGAAGAAAAAACCTTAAATGGTGGTTTTTGGTGATGATGTGACTTGGTGTGCAAAACAAGAAAAGTGTGTCAACCCATGGATCGGCTCGGAGGGACCAGAGCCGTATATGTAGAGAGTTTGGCCATTCTCTGGGAAGTATAGGAGACAAATGAGGAGGCGCCATTGGCCGAAAGCGGGCTGGGCGTGTTCCAGGGCATCTTCAGAAATTCGAATGTGACCAACCAGAAGCCGGAAATAATACCCTGGCGGTGGTCGCGAGAAACAAACCTGATAACTGCATTGGAGTAACTCTCGGTGACTGAAAATATGGCACACGTGATGTTTCAATCACGCTCATCCAAAATGATGGTGGAAGAGTGCGACTAGCGGGACGATCGACATAATCCGTACGCCAACCGCCGAGGGCCGGGAATCTGCCGTCCGAGCGGTCACGCTCTGTCCGAGCAAAACAGAGTTGAGCGGCGCATTCGTTTCTTACATCTTTCTGCATGATCATGATCAAAACAACACGTGAACCCTATTTTCAACCACAAAGAGTTACTACACTTCACTCTTACGCGCTTATTAAAACCATATACGAACATGTACCTTCGATCAGAACTGTTTCTCGCTACCACCGCTAGGGGATTCTTTTCGGCTTCTGGTTGGTCAAGAGAGCATGCCAAGCCTTCTTTCCGAGTCTGCCGCACGCCCTGGACTCTGCCCGCGCCTCCCATTGACCAAACTCTCTACATATACGGCTCTGGGAGGGACAAGAGAAAACGACGAAGAAGAGAAGAGATGGGTAGTGCGTGCACGGAGAGCGTGCGAAGCACTGGCCGGGAGAACGTGCTAGGTACGAACGACACCATCGGCCAGAGCAATAGACTACTTTCATAAATCCCTGCATGCAACACGGCGCGCGTTGCACTCTGGGAACTAGTTGGCCAGAGAGGAGAGTGGCATGGTTTCGGTTTCGATCGACACGTCGACAAGAGATTATACACAGAGCGTGGACTATTAACGACAGTTATCTCATGTTCTCTGGTCCCGAGAGCGTCATTTGTGGTCTCTAAACTAACCCGATTGGCCAGATTTTGAAGCTTTAGCACAAGCCCGAGACGTATAGCTTGTCTTGACACATGCTTGTTGTATTTTTGTACTTGAGCCTCTCTGTCAGCGTTTCGAGGTATGTGTACGAGCCCAGCGGCGTAGACTTTCCAATTTCCCGGGGGGGGGGGGGTGCTGCCAGTTATTTTTTTGCCAGAACTGGGGATTGAAGCTAACGAAAGCACGCTGGGATTCCATTTCCCATGTATTTTGTCAATAAAGGCAACGTGGGCGTTATTTTGTTTACATGCCACAACTAGAAGCTCGTCACGTGGCACGTAAACAGCGTCTTGGTAAGGATCATGGTCCGGGGAGCGGGGGGGGGTTCTGTACCCCCCCCCCCCTTTGGATCTTACCAGGGGGGGCACGAGCCCCGATGCCCCCCTGAAGTCTGCGCCTATGGACGACCCAGTGCTGGGAATCTCAACGCTGCGAAGCTTGGGGATCTTGTTTGTGTACGAATCAAAAATCTGTAGCAACCAATAAGTATGCATACATCGAGCTCGCGTCTTTACATTAGTGTTGTTGATCAGGACGTTTGCTTCTTCCGTGCGTCCATAGACGAAATATTTTTTGCACTTACTGTTTTTCTTCGCCTGAGTACGCGAGGTAAAACTCGCAGGCGCCATGGGAAAGCTCAATTTTAACACTCTTCTTATCTCTGACTGACTGACTCAGTACTCTGCAGTACTGACCCGCAGCACCGCACGAATTGAAGTCCCCACCCGCTTGCATTCCACTAATATTCAACATCGCGTATGCGCATAAAGTTATCCTGCAATCATATACGCTCATTCACACATACAAACCGTTTTAAGAAAGCGAAAGTCGAGCACTTGTGTGAAGAATGTTGCACCGAATTCGCCGGAAGTGCGCCGGACGGGCATGAACCCCTATGCGGTGCGCCAAACGAACGAAATTATTCAAAGCGCATTTGGCGGTCGCTAATGACCATAATGTTTGTTATGTGTTTGCTTTTTCCTGCCTGAGTATGCCGAGATCATTTCAGACACGCCGATCAGGCACAGATCTTGGGCGTCAGTAAAAGGTCGTCTAAAAAGGCTTAGCGAGGAGTAGGGGACGCTTGTTAGGACCTCCGTCGCAGCTAGCCGATCTCAGCATTTGCGAAAACTTAGTCTTCTATCAGCATAAAGTTTGAGTGGGAGATATATGATGACACGAGGAAGACATCATAGTAACTTTTGTGCTGTAGTGAGGTCGAATTTATTGCGCCTCCTTAAAAGTTCATGCGTCAACGCTGGGCTCAACTTTGATACTCCTGTGAGGATGCGGCTTGATTTTCGCCTGATGAAGTAACAAGAAGCGGACGTTTGGCAAACAAAATACGTGTGAGGCTCAAGGTTACCAAATTTCAGTTGTAGTTCGCTGGTACTAGACGGGATTATTAAAATTGAACTCAAAGATGCACTCGTGGGGTGAGGTGACTTTTACTACGTTTGCATACGCACTTATAATATCCGGTATTTCGGGAACCAAGGAAGTGCCCTGGTGTTCGTTTTGTATTGCTCGAGAATGAGTGTATTGTACGTTCGTAAAAAGTCAGATAATCGAAAACGCAAGCAGGGGCGTTCGGTCGCGGCGTGATAGCATGAGATGAAGCTGCTCAGTCAAAACCGAAACTGAGTGGCCAACTAGTTCCCAGAGTGCACTGCGTGGTATTTCGCCGCATTGGGGCGCGTCGGTTTTGGAAAAAGTCCATTGGCGGCTCGCTCCGGCGGTCTGGCCAGAAGCCTTGTCCCGGCGAGGGCAGCGCATATAAATCTGCGCTGCGCGGCTCCCTACTGCGAGAGCAGATGGTGCGGTGACTCTTGGGTCATCGGCGGAAGCCAACCGCTCCCGCTCGTGACTGCCAGCCACAACCGTGGCCCGACAACGACAGCTCCAGACACGAGACCCACTGTTGTGCATGGTTGTTCCAAGACTGCTGCGTTCCGCTTTCTTTCATTCCTTTAACTAAGTTTTTTTTTCTTTTAGTATAGGTATATGAACTCTTAATTTCTTTTGTAAATACATGTTTTAAGAAAAACGAAGGACATTTGTATCTTGTCTTTATTTAACCCTAAAGAACCTTGCTACAGGCGGTCATGGACGCATAACAATTACAGTTGTAAGTAGCTCAGTATTTCGGCATTCCCGTTTATGCCGGCTCGAAGGGTGTTCAATTTTCTGATTATAAATAATTCTCTCTGTTCGCTTTCGTGCATTGTACGGAACCCTGATTGAAGGAATGTAGCAGATAACTTGCCGAAGTTATGTTCAGGCAGACGTAAATGTTTGGAAAGCGGGAGTCCGGGATCAGAGATGGCGTGGGCCTTGTGGTTGTTAAATCTGAATCTAAAGGGAAGATCCGTTTAACCAACGTATTGCATGTTACATACCCTGCAACACAGGCGGTAAAAAAACCTTTGCTGTGTAACTATGAAAGTTGGCGTTTATTTTACAGCTGAATTCAGAATTGGTACAGGTGGCCTCTATGGCTTTATTCATTTGACTCCACAATATGCACTGCGGCTTTCGGCAGGCCGACACCCGCCGAACTTTGTGGAAGTAATTTTGGATCGCACTAGAATGTCCTCCAGGTTTTTTTCTCCTACGGTAAACGACGCGTGGTGGTTCCGGAAGGACAGGTTGGAGGCACTGGCTGTGAGACAGAATGTTGTACACTCTTACACCCCTTGTCCAATATGTAACACCCCAAAACAACGATTCGACGTTCAGTCCACAGACGTCGAACCGACGACACCAAATTTCAAGTGCGGCTTGATAGTCGACCGATGCAACTTATTAAAATAGTCAATGTACGCATTAAAGGCTACAGCAAGACAATCAAGGTTTTTTGGCCCTGCTGCAAAACCTCAGTGTTTTTTTTTTTCAGTCTTTGATACGCACATTAGCTATTTAGTACGTTATACCCAACAGCTATCAAGCCGATCGTAAAGTTGCTATCGCCAGCTCGAGGTCGGTGGGCTGAACGTCGAATTGTAGTTTTGCGGTGTTACATATGGGACAAGGGGTGTACCCCTTTACACCCCCTATTTCTAAGGGTGTAATTTTTACGCAATATGTTCTTAATGTTAGGAAGGTTGCTTGCATACGTTAAAACTAGAGAGCACTGATTAGTGCCTGAGTTGATTCCGCTGTTCTTGTTAACCGCTGTCATGCGGTCGAGCGTTTTCTCTTTTCAATGGCGTCATCAGAGTATCCGCGTTAGTTGGAAATTTTTGTTTGGCGAGCACCCTCTTCAGATTATTAGTGTTTTGCCTGAAATCGTGTTCGCTGCTGCAAATTCGTTTAAATCGGCGCACTTGGAAGTAGGGAATACTCTCTTTGCAGGAAATATTGCTGCCTATCTGTCGGTTTTCTATACAGCTTGGTAGTGAGTTCGCTGTTAATGAATTCAACCGTAACGTCTAAGAAGTTAGTTGAGTGTTGCGAGATGCAATACATGAACCGAATTGAAGGATGCGCTGAGCTGAATCTGGCAATGAATCTGTTTAGGTCGTCCTCCGTGCTCGTCCATATCATAAACAATTATCATCGATGTACCTCTTATAGAAATATGGTTGGATGTGACAGCTCGAAAGAAATTTGCTCTCGAGCTGTGCCACAAATAGTTTTGCGTAATTTGGAGCTATTTTTGTTCCCATTGCTGTCCGACTAGTTTGGAGATAGTATTTGTCTGCGAATGCAAAGTAATGGTATTAAAGTACCAGTCATATTAGTACCCATGGCAGTCCCACTAGTTTGGAGATAGTGTTTGTCGGCGAATTCTAAGTAATTGCATTCAAGTATCAGTCATATTAGTGCCGTTAATGACTGACATTCTAGGTCGATTGTTTTGTGAGCTTGTGTATAGGCCTCCGTGACCGCTGCGATGCCGTCCTCATGTGAAATATTAGTGTATAGCGCTGCAACATCCAATGTTACAAGGAAGGAGTAGCGGGCAATACCAAGTCAGCCAACTCCCAGAGGATTTCTCTGATTAATGAGTCAACGAAACTTGATATCCTTTCGGTAAAAGTTCATATGCCTGATACAGTAGGCCTCTCCGGGTTTTTTCTTTATTAATCTTAGGTAGTGTATAGAAACGCCCCGATTTGGGGTGCCATGATTTATTAGAATAAAAATATATCGTTACTTATGTTGCCTTTAATTTTCAGGTCGGACAAAGCCGCCAGGACGACCGACTCAATTTCCGATGTCGGGCCCTGACGTAGCTCCTTGTAGAATCGTGAATCATTTAGCTGTCGGAAGCCTTCCTTGATATGATCTTCTCTGCTGAGAACAACGATAGCACCGTCCTTGTCTGCTGGCTTAATAACAATGTCATCTCTGGATCCGAGATCCTTCAGGCAATTCTTTTCGGAGACTGAGATATTGTCTTTGGGAGCTCGACTTTTTTCAAATGTCGCGAAAACCTCCCGCTGGACAACCTCTATGTAAAGGTCAAAATATTTATTCCGCTGTGATTTCGGTGTCCAATGTTTTTTCGGATTGTAAGGAGAGAGATACCACGGTCCTGTGGGTTTTCGTGATAATACTCCCTGAGACGCAGGTTGCGCGAGAAGTTGTCCAAGTCCTGGTACAACTGAAAACTCATTATATCCACCTGTTGCTAGACAAAAGCTCAGTCCCTTAGAGAGGACCCTAATTTCTTCCGGTGTGAGAATTGCGTTCGACAAGTTGACAATATTGTCACCAAGTTTGTTTTCGTTCGACGGTTTTTTACCATTGGCTACGGAAGCCGGTGCCGCTCGTGCGGTGCTCCGTGTGGTGATACCACGATGGCAAGGATTGTTATTACGTTGTGGACATGGGTGAGGACTGGTCCCATACCCTGCTGAGTTATTAGTTAAATTTCCCATGTGTCGATTACTGTGAGGAGTGCCTCGTTTCAGGTTTCGCATCAAACCACTATCATAATCTGGAAGCGGACCCGAAAGGTTATCACGCGCAAATTTTCTCTTAATAGCACAAATTTCGTTGCATATTTTTCTGTTCATAGCGTGCAAGTTCATCTTTCTAAGCAATGCTCAGAATATCTGTGGCTGTTATCCCTTTCTCCTCTAGCGATTACGCTTACATCGTTCTAATGTGATGTTCTTTCGTAATATCAATAAATTTGAGCGAGGCTTCTGTGAGAGTGTCCTCCCAAGTCAGCCGTTCATTATCGTTAAAAGTGCTCTGACCAGGCAAAATCGGCATCTTAAAACCTTGTGGAACAGTACTTTCGTCTAGATCGATCTGAAGCATTTCCGCGTGCAAACTCTGCCGAATTCGTTTGTGTATGATTTTTGAACTCCAGAAATGTCCTAGATCTGGGAGGGGAAGGGGTGATACCCGGGTGATTTCTCAGTCAACACATCCTCCTGGGACGGGCGCCCGCTGCATTGGAGAAAGTTCTGATGTTATTGGGAGTCCGGGAGCGTGGAGGAGCGCTGGAGTCTGGACGAGTGAAAGAGCCTGGTTCCGGAGGGCGTTGAAACCGGACCGGTCGAAGCTTCAAAAGGTGGTTGTCAGCGTGCCTGAGAGAAATAGGTGGGTGCCGGGGGCCGGCGTGTAACTTGAGCATTGGGCAGTGTCGACTCTCGACTCGCTGTATTGCCGTCTTGCCCCAACGACCGACCCCGCGGTGCTTTGGTTTTGTGTTTGCCTGATTCCCTCGTTCTTTAGTTTTGTTTGTTGTTTGTGGCGTGTTGCCTTCTTGCCCCACCGACGGAACCCGCGGAGCTTTGGACTTGTTTTTTCCTAACTTCCTCTCGACCTTTACTTTTTTTGAGACGCGTGGGTGGCCCCTTGATGGCCCGTCGGACATGGTCGGTCTTGAGACCCGTCCATAGGAACGACCGCCTACCAAAGCAAAATGTTAAGCGCCTTTCACACTCTTGCGACCGAGTAAGACCGAGAGGAACCAGACCGGTTTTAAACCTCTTGCGACTTCTTAGGACCAGCTCCACTCCAGCGCATCCGGTCCTAAGACGTCGCAAGAGGCTGAAAAACCAGTCTGGTCTCTCTCGGTCTTAAGGCCCGTTCACACTCTTGCGACCGAGTAAGACCGAGAGAGATCAGACCGGTGTTTAAGCCTCTTGCGATCTCTTAGGACCAGCTCCGCTGCAGCGCATCCGGTCCTAAAAAGTCGCAAGAGGCTTAAAACCGATCTGGTTTCTCTCGGTCGTACTCGGTCGCAAGAGTATGAACGGGCCTTTACTCGGTCGCAAGAGTGTGAACGGGCCTTTAGACCTTCGTTTTTCCTTCCCTCCTCTCTCTCCCTTTTATTTCGTAGTTTATTTTTTTGTGTCGGGGGAAGGGTGGCGTTTGTTGAGCCTAAAGTCACTGGATGTTGACCGTCCGCACTCTGCCATGACCTGATAAAGATCGGTCCCCGATCGAAACATCGTAATAAACTTCGCATTAGTAACTCCGACAGTACACATCTTTGGCTTATTAACTTTACCCGGTCCATTGTTTTATATCTACTCCACTTCGCTTATATACATATATATACATATATATATATATATATATATATATATATATATATATATATATATATATATATATATATATATATATATATATATATATATATATATATATATATATATATATATATATATATACAGGGTGTTTCACGAAAGGTGGAGAAATTTGATATTGCGAAAACTACGCGTCGCAACAAAAAGGGCTTGTTTCATTTTGGTCCTGGGCCCGGGGCCTATTTAGGAAAATTATTATTGTCCGGGATAATTAGATTGTTGAGTATCCTTGCGTAATTAACTTTTTAATATTGGGTTTAAGGGCATGATTTCAATTAGAAAATTGCTCAGCATCATCGAAAAACACTAAATCAACTAATTGCAGAACGATAGAAGGCACGCGAAGCATTTCATGGCTTTCTGAAACACCGCACAAATTCGACGGGATTTTAAGTTTCGGTTTTCTATCGGAGCGGATCTCGGCCCCCAACGTGTGCTTTCCAAAATTATCAAACCAAAAGAAGGTCACGAAGAGCCACAATATGATATGTTCCGTATTAGTCACTTGCTAAATTAATTACATAATCCTCATTACACAAAACACGTCTGTTTTTTTTCCTCAAAAACAAATGTTAAAGTAATATATGGCTTATTGTACTCCTCCCTCATCGTTCATATCTATTTGAACACTAAGGTTGTGTTTATTTGATATGAATTGGTGTCGGCTGACTTCTTTCTTAGAACGTACTGCCTCTTCATAAATTGTATTAAGACCGAGTCACAATGTCATACACATTTATGAAAAGTCATGGGGAGCCGTCGGTTAATAAAATGCTGGCGTGAAATTATTCAAGACATTGCGCGGCAAGAAATGTGTGCGTTTAAGATATCTCGCAAATCATATCAGAATTTCAGATGCAGGTGTACAAGGCATAATAATTAACCAGTTATTATACAAAAGAAGTGCAGTTGCATGAGTGCAATATCTTCTGTAAAATATACCTGCCCCTTTTTATGCTATTCGAGGGCACAAGGGTGGCCGTATTGGCAGTACATGGTCAAAAACCAATTACTTCATAGAGCAGTTTTTGATGAGAAAAACCGTATTCTAATCCCATGTAAAGTATTTTAACACCCGTAACCAAAAAGGAAGTAAATAATCCGCGAGATATCCTGATTACTGATGGAAGCTCGGATTGTTGCGACGAAACTATAAAAATAAAATTCTAAAAGTTCCTAATTTTTAATAACGACAACAAAACCGAAATCAAATATGGTAAGATTTCTTTTTTACATCTCGCAGATTATTTTTGGAGTTACTGCGGAATTCTCGAAGTGTGTTTTAATGTGTACTTAGCTCCAAGCTGAATAGAAGAATTATTTTGGTCCGTCATTAATAAAATTGGTTAACAAACTTAAACCGGCATATGAATGTTTCAGCGTTTAACATCCTAGACTGAATTTGCCTAGCTCATGTTAGTTTTAGAAATACCAACACAAAACAATATTATAGAGCGATATTTGCTTTTGCTACCCCGATATTTTCAAGCATCAACATTCTGAGCAACCAATGCCTTTAAGTTGCGGATATAGACATCGACAGACCAAAGTAATCTAGCTAGTCACTTTTAGGGCAGCCGGATTAAGTTAGTGCTTACAATGGACACGAACACTTTCTTAATGCCTCTCTTATTGGAAGTCCATTGATCTATCTGTCAAATACGGCTCAAAGAAAAAAAATTGTAAACTAAATAAAGAAACTAATTCAGGGAAGCAGACATGTCGCAATGCCAGCAAAGAACCTCTCCGACAAATACTAATAAAATTCCTAACTTCATGAGCAAAAATTACCTGTATACCTTGTGTAAGAAAAAATGTTTTTGAATGTAAGAAAGCATGACCCTTGTAAAGGTATTTTGCGCATATGGGTTGCTGTGTCGATAAAATAAATGTTATCTTTATCTTTCAGAGGTGTGCGGGTCGGAAGACAAATAGCAAGCTATCAAATAATTGTCATTTGCATATGTTTGAAAGAAATACGATATCAGTTCTTCAGCTTATAATTTCCAATTCGTGCTCGTAGATTTCCGGACATCAAATTCTACAACAAAGCGCAGAGATCCTCTACTAATGCGCAACGAAGACGTTTCGGGGCAATGTTTCCTTGTCCTCTACTCTTACACTCGCTTCGTCTGAGCGCGCATCTTAAGCTTCTGAAGCGTCAGGTGATTTAATTTCCCGTGTGCAGTTCAGTCGTATGCAGCACTTTTGAGTAGCTGGCATGGATGGGGAGGCACTTGGGTTAGAAATCTTTGACATTGCCTGTGATGACGAAACATAAGCTCTTCGGATTGTTTGTCATTTTTTTGTCCACTTAGCATTCTCATGCTTGGCAAATAAAAGTTCCCGTAGAGCAACAAAGCCCAATAATCAAATACTTTAAGAAGAACTGTGTTAAAAAAACTCGGCTTTGATTTATCCGGAAAATAGCGACCGTCCTGCTTTCTTCAAGAATTATTTTGCATTACTTTCAGTAAAGAGCATGGGAACATTTACAAAAATTAAGTCATGACCTTTCGATTCTGCTTTTTCCAGGTATCAATAGAAGAAAATATTTGGACGAACTGTACGGATGACATCAATTGCGATATGGCAGTGATGTATGGGTCGAAACCGGAGTTGAAGAAGGGGTTCATTAGGCTCAAGCACCTCGTGCCCTACACTACATACAGTGTCGCAATAAGAGGTTGCAACGACGCTGGCTGTGGAGAGGAATCGACTGTGAAGGTCAGGACAGGCATGGCAGGTATGTGCACATTAGCGCGTGTGGGTGGGAGCCTGTAACCCCCACGGATGTTATAAACCGCAGATTTAATATCAAATTTTTTTATTTCTAACATTTTCACTTGACTTGAAATTCAAGCGGGCCTACGTAAAGAAAACGAATATCAAGAAGCACCATTTATCTATCTGGTTTTAAGCGGTGACGTTCAAGCTTTAAAACGAAAGTTCGAAAATTGTTTTATCTTGAAGCAATTACTTTTTTCTAACTTCGCTTTTTGTCGGTTGAGCGTCAAGCTACAATACACGAAAATACCAACTTTTCGATTTGAAAATTTATTATGTCGCAACTTGTTTTGTGCCAATATATTTCACATCAAAATTATTTTAAACTAACTTGTTGTCACGCTCTATGAATATAAACCGCTCATTTGCTGCACTAGTTCCGTTCTTCAAGGAATAAATGGCGAAAATCATCCTTCCAGGCTGGCTTTAATGTCCCAGCTTGGACGAAACCGTTTCAGCAAATTAAGGAGTGAAGCTACTTGGAGACTTTGAGGGCTTGCGGTCTTTATCACGAAAAAATCGAGTTCTCAAGAAACCTAAAATAATGTTAAAATATGTATACGGGCGAAGTATTTGTATACCACCAGAAACACAAGCAATATTGACAGCGTTCGCGATACTCGATATAAGGCCTTGATCGTTGGACGAGAAGTGAGCGAGGATCAGGCATATTCTGCTATCATGTGGACCCTTCTCTTCCACGCGTTGTACACATGTTCTTTGTTATCAATAAATATCGCAGTGATTATTCCGAAAAGAATTCCAAGTCACCTTTTTGAGTTTAAAGTGTTGTTACTACCAATACTGCAAGGGTGTCCGAGAGTATTGCATATTGCCAAGAAGTAGCACATCCTACAAGACAAGGCCTGCTGATTACGTCATTGTAGGAGAATCCCCGACCCACACCAAGCGGAAAACACGCTGAAGCCTCAACAAGAGACGACGCAAAAGTGCAGACGCAAACGTCCTGGCGTCGCCACGTGGGAGCGTCGTGGTAGCTACCACCAGCGTCGGTGCTGACAGACGCTAGGCAACACTGGGAATCCACCAGTGACAATGTTGGGCAGGGGGAGGGTCCTTTAAATTGGAAGTTTCTTCATTTTTTAGCAGCAGTGCCAAGTCTCAAGGTGTTACATTATAATGTATAGAATGTGCTCGAGTATAATCATCTGACTCGAGGATATCAGCAATCTCTGGTATTTATTACCGAGTGCACTCATTTTCAGTGATTTCGGTGGAGCCAAATGCAGACTCCTTGCCGGACTAATGCAGTTTGCTGAACGTAGGTGGTTAACCTTGTCTTAGAGTGTATGGCATATTCATATCATCTTTCGCATTCCGTAAGGAAAGTAGCTTTATGTGAAACAAGACTCCTCATGCCAGGTAAAATACTTACACGAGCATCCCTATCCGTATTTAAACGCGGAGAAACTGTGACAGGAAACAACTTGTCAATTTTTTAAACAATTTGGGTAGGGACCTATTTGACTTGAAATAATTAACATTGACAGAAGTAAAATTTCTCAAAATTTGTATTGCTTCTTTTCTAGCGTTTTGTTAAATAGCGAATTTTTCGTTCCATAGCTGCTTATCAGCACTACTTTCACACTTTCTTTAGCAGATTTCTACGAGTTCACTCATGAGCCCGGCAAGAATTCTTGTTTTGAGGTTCTTACCGGTCACACGTAAAAAGGGGACCCGTTGCGACGATGCACTACTTTGTTTTAGTGGGTCGGACACGAAACAACTTCCTACAAAAAGAAGCCTTGTTCTACAGTCCAGACTCAGGAACCGCACCAGAGAAACGCCTGACTTGGAAAAAGCTCGGCCATCGTAGGGGCTTTACTTGGGCTTAATACGACTTTACTTTAATGCGTTAGTTTGTGTCAGAGTACTTGTCCTTGGCGTTTCTATGGCTTTTATCTTGCTCGCCACATCAATTGCCAAAGTGCCATACTTGAGCCAACGTTACCACGTATGAACCGTGGAACCAGTATTTATGCCTAAATCTAGTTAAGACCATAGTTTTCACACAGAAACCGACGAACCAGAAGCGAAGCATAAATTTTGGCACTTGTTTGGCGATTTCGGCTCAGAGATTCCAGATAAGAACACACAGTGAAGCCTAACTTTGGCCACTTGTATGGCGCATTAGGACCAATATACCTAGACTCTGGTCAAAGAAGATCAATTTTGCCTCTTCCTTGGCTTGTTCGAAATTGTTAAGGCCTGAAAGTGTCAAGAAAGATCAATATATACCCTTTTCAATCAATTTATATACACCCTTTTTCATGGCAAACGCCACCAGTCGATGGTCCACTCTTTTACGTCCCAGAGAACTTCCGGTTTATAAAAAGAACCAGCAAAGCCCACCTTAACACGGTTGCTTGAAATGTCTATGTAACGTTTAACCAACAATTCTTCATGTTAACGACAGAAGAACTAAGGAGCAAGAGATCTGTTAAAATTTTTCGAATATCCTTGTAAACCAACTTGCCTCCTTCAAGACGTTCAATTGTACAGCCGAAGGCCCTCGTTAAATTCTTGTCCGTGTAGCAGTTATGCTTTCTAGCACTGGTGACATAGGCAAGCTCTACAGGCTTGCAAAGACGAAGCGACCGGAAGTCACTGGGACCCAAGCGGCAGTTCATGTTTGTAAACAGCAAAAGGGTCTATATGAAACACTTCGTACGCTGCCGTTGCTGTGGCAACTTATGCAAACCGCAATCTTCACCGGGAAACGCATGCGGGGAGCGCTACCTGCTTCGAATTACACGCGCGCGCCCATGTGGTTGTGACACTTGTGTTGTGGTTTTCTTATTGAAAAAAGTGTTAAGAACATATGATAGATAAAAAGGCGCGCGCGAACGATGATAAACGGCGCGCGATGGTTTTGTGTCGACAACTGTTCCGTCGACGGACACGAAAATATTCGACTTACCAGTCATATACAGCTTCACTGTAAAGATAGTCGGTGAGACCTCAAGGCATCTAGCATTTAGGACTACCCACTATCCATTCAATCAAAGCCAACCAGATTTCAGCATTGTTCTGACGTCACCGAAACTCCTGTGCAAGAAGCAGACGGCTTGATCTCCGCGTTTCGTGATCGCTTCGATTATTCAAGTCAGCTTTTACACGCCGAAAAAGGGTGAGCACGTTGATTAACATAGAAGTTTGGGCTAGTTGGCATGCAGACATAATTAAAACAAAACAGCGGAAAGACGACAGCAAAGTCCTCGTCGTTGCGTCTCTGACCAACTAAAAGTGGGAAGTCGCGTGGGAGTTGAGCTGGTGTTCTCAGCACCAAATAAGCCGGCCGGGCTCTGCAGAAAAGTTAATTCAGATGTTCAAAAAAAGATTGGGTGCACTAAAAAACACCAACATCAATTCGTGGCTTTTGTGCGGGGAGTGGTCTATTCTATTTCATTATCTTGCGAGCGTCGTCATGTTGGTCAAACAGGAAGGTGCGTCAACGATCGGCTCAGAGAACACCGAGATAACGTTTCTAAAGTTGTGTCGGGTCACCTCGGCGTGCATTGCAGAGATTGTGGTTGCATCCCAGTCTTCGACAAGTGCCAAGTGGTTTTTAATAAATAAAGACAGAGACACGAGTGAAGTTACAGAGGCTGGTGACATCGCAAGGCTGGGAGCAGATTGTGTTGGCGCCCCGTCGCTCGTGCTTTCAGATAAAGACAGGGGCGAATCCAAGAAGGGCGGGGGGGGGGGGGAGCGACGGGGGCGGCCGCCTTCCCCCCCCCCCTCTGAACAAAGTTGACCTCTCCCCCTCCCGCCTTCTCGGAGGGCGATTTGCCATGGGTGGACTCCCGCGGTGCACAAGAAAGAATGGGAGAATAGTATCCTTATAAATTTTCCGAGCCCCTCCCCCCCCCCCCCACACACACACACTTAGAAAAAAATCAAAACAACAAAAGACGGTGTTCTGGATCCGCCCTTGTATAAAGAGCGGCAGTACTTGGAGCGAGTGAGGGCAAATCAGTCACGGTGTTGTGTTGAACACGTTATGTGCATTTTTTGTGTTTTTTCTTGATTTATGTGGTGTGGCATCTTTGCTATTTATACCGTATGCCAACCTAAATAAATCTTTAGTTGAGAGTCAGCGATGTGTCCTGTCGGTTACCTTCTGCTTTGTCCTCGTCTTTGCGCTGTTTTGTTTTTAATTATGGGTGAACATACTGAAAATGTAGGTGAAACAAATTGCATTTGTGTTCTTTTTAAGCGGCGTGTAAAATTATTTTTTAAAAAGGTCGTGCTAAGAGAGAATTAAGAAAAGAAAAAACAAGCAAGGTCCGTCGTCTGATGAGCGGAGCGCTATGTATTTCCTGCCATCTGACCCAGTCACGTGATCAGAAAATTCCCCTTGTGGAGATTTTAGCCACCGGGAGACATATCCCTTCCACCAGCAAGTCGCTCCTGGCGCTTTTGGCCGAGCTTAATTGTTTCATTGGGTCGAAGCGTCAGGTAGAGCTCACGCATATGGTGAACCGGTGAACGGCGGAAGAAGAAAGATGTATCTGAACGGCGCCGCCTCGCCATGGAGCAAGTGTGGTATAGGCCCGCTCCCACTTCTGACAGACGCTCTGAGATGGCGCAACGCGTCTGCGAGGAGTAGGGGGCCGATGAAAGACAGTGGAGAAACCAGTCTTTAATTGCGCACTCTATCTAAGAGCCCACGTTAAAACATACAGCGCGAGAAACAATTAATGTTAGAAAACAGACACCTGCAGAACAACTTACGGGATAGAAATGCTACAAAACAAAACACCAAGGTAATTAAATAATTTATATAACAAACATATTCTGTCACAACATCTGTTCTAAGCAACTACATAGCCATTTCAGTATGCCTTGAACTTTTAACTCTGTTTAGAAAACGAATACACCTTTCCCTAAACCTTCGTTACTTTATCTTTATTTGGTTTTTTATTCTCTGCGGAAGAAATTTGTGTCGACGTCATAGTTTATTTTGCTTTAATATTTTTCTTTTCTATCAGTGAACAGGTTATAGTTGTATTGGTCATCATGTGCTTATTAACATGTGTTTTTGTACTAACACTCGGGACTATCTTTGCTTATTTATTCATTTTGTTTTCTGAGGCATCCATGCTGTGAAACTAACAGCGTGGGGGCCTTCGGTGCCAAGCTGACAATGTCAGAGCTTTTTTCTGCAGGCCTCCAGCATTGTGTAATATTATTGCCCTGCGAAGCAGGACGAGAGATGGAGTGTTGGTGGCAGTGTACAGGCGCTACCGCTAAAGGAGACGCGAAGACTTGGAGAAATTTGACGAGAGTGTATAGGTCTAGATTGAGTCTGCAAACGGAGTACGCGCTTTAATCGGTTTGTTTCACCTCCCTCCCCAGACACCGTCGTATGAATTTTATAGTTGTCTTGTTTGCACAGAGAACACAATGAATGACTTACATCGAAGAGGGGTATTAATCTTAAGGGATTTTATTGCTCCCGGAATCAACTGGCCGCAGTTTGATTTCTTTTGAGGACAACTTTTAGTGCGGGCAGAAAGGTGCCAGCTCTTAAACTTTTCTTCTTTCTTAAACCTCACATAACACAATGATGTTCTGAATCACCATTTTAATGCTCTAGATTTATGTTTGTCAAATATGGGCAGTGTACGTGTAACACGTGGTGAACTCCCATTAGTTCCTCAGGGTACATATCATCCTGCACTTGATATAGTGATTTCTCTTGAAAATTCCTCTGTTCGTGCTCATTCTGGTGGTTCCGCTCTGCACACCTCATATATTATTTAGGCAGGGGACTATGTCGGGATGTGTCAATTACTTTCCTAAGCTTTGATAGGGTATCGATCTTGAATTCTTCTGATGTACAGGACCAGGTCGTGCTTTTCACGCGAATTATTCGGGAGGTTATGAATACCTTTTTTCCTTAAGGACAGTTACTAAATCTCGCTTTCCAAGCTGGTTTTCCACCGAGCTAAAGACGCAACTGAAAAGAAAGGACTTCTTTAACAGGAAGTTTAAGAAAAGCACAGAAAGCAGTGTTAAAGAGTCCTAAATCGCGACCGCCAGGCGCATCGGTACTCGGTGGGACAAGAACTTGTCAATATTCCACAGAAATGATGTGGGTACATTAAATCAAATTCTGGGAGGCACATCGAATCGAAAATCGTCCTAGATACTAATGAAAGTGATTCGAAGTCCGTGCCTGACTTATTTGCTGAGCATTTTCGGTCAGTCTATAGGGATAGTACGCAGGGGTTTTCATTTTCGTTGCCTCACTTAGATGGGTTTGGTGACTTGTTGAGTTACAATAATGTTGATATGGGGTGCGTACATCCTCTATAAATAAAATGATAACAACGTTATCATAAGGGCCTGACGGCATTCCATCCGCAATACTGAAAACTTATCACGACATATTCACCGCCGGTACGAGTGTGCTCAGTATTTAACAACTCCTTGAGGTTGGGAGCCTTTCCTGAAATGTTTAAAATTTCGGCTGATGTTCCGGTCCTAAGGTGATGTTTGTAACTATAGACCGATTTTTCTTCTTTCGACATTTTCCAAGCTCTTCGAAATGGTCGTCCATCAGTTCCTGTCTTTCCAATTTCGGCACTTAGCGATTCCCAATCAGCATGGCTTCATGACCAGCAGATCAACCACCACAAATCTTGTTAGCTTTATGTCTACCGCATCTCGTGTGATATGCAACAGAGGTCAGCTAGTGGTTGTCTACTTTGATTTAAGCAAGGCCTTTGACGCAGTGAAGCACACGATTCTTTTATCCACATTTTCCTCCTACAGTGTATGTAGCTCAGTACACGACAGGTTGAAAAGCTAATTGTCAGAGAGGGAGGCGTGTGTTCAAATCAGCAACATGAACTCTTCGTTCTACAGGGCATGCCCTGGCACTCCTCAAGGATCTGTTTTAGGACCCCTTCTGTTCACAATTTTCGTACATGACGCCTCCCTTGCTGTTTCAAATTATTTATTCCTGCAGTATGCTGATGACACAAAAGTTTATAGAGAAATAGTTACTGAACATGTTTGTGCTAAGCTCCAGAAAGATGCATCTTCTTTCTACCGATGGTGCTCTGACCAAGGTCCAGACTCTCTCTCGGTAAACTCACAGTGTAACTCTTGTACATAATATGCATGAGGAGACTTTGTCTCAAGTATGTGTAATGAAAGATCTCGAAGACATTGTTTATTCTGGCTTGCGTTTCTCTGATCACGTTGGTAAGCTGGTTAACTCGTCATTGCGAATGTCAGGTGTTGCCTCTCGCTTAACCAGGGAGTTCAAAAACCCGACTGCTTTTATCACGTTGTACTGTTGGTAATCCAGGTCGCAGTTAGCTCATGTCTCAGGTGTTTGGAATGGAATCTCGGACTCTCACTTTACGAAAATCGAACGCGTGCAGAAAAGTTTCTATCTTTAATCATTGATACATTAAGGAGGATATTCACTGTTTAACTTATGAGGCTGCGTTAGAGCGTGTTGGTTTGCCTAGCCTGCACCGGCGTCTGGAGAACGCGGAGTTGCTTTTTTTGTCTAAAAACGCTGCATGGACTCATCAATTCTCTGAGCCTGTTATCTTAACTTTGCCTTATGCTTCCACGTGTGTCTACTCGGCTTCAGTCATCTTTTTATGTTTCCTTAATTTTTAATCCTCTAAACCTATTTTTTGTTTAGAATGGCGGAGCGTTTGAAAAATTACTTTGTCAAACTTGGTATTTTTCACCCTTGCTACGAGACGTTTGTCCTTCCTAAAAGGAACTTGAGCATGCAAGTTGAGCATTGCTGAATGGCTCTGATATGTCTGAATTTCGTCATCTGCAAGGAGTGCATTTTGGTGGTACATTTGTTGTCCTACGTTCTTGTGTTTCGTGTCTGCTGGTACTGCCTCGTATTTTTTTATTGTTTTAAGTCCATTAATTACTCTTGTACTTCCTAGTACAATGCTTAAAAATGTATATTCTTTACTTTTATTCTCACGAAATACATCATGTTTTAATTTTGGAGCCATGTATAGTGTGTAGTGCATTACCTTTCTATATATTTGTGTATCATGTATTTTTATCCACCAGTGCAGACTTGTACACGTTACTGAAAAATAGTAAGGAAATACATTTACAATTACTCAAGTCTAAATTGTAATTTATTACAATTACAATTACCTCACATAAAAATAACTGACCGTTACCCCAAAAAGTAATCCGTTACTTTCGTGGCGTTACTTTCAACATTATTGTCCTCAAGTAAGAAAAAAAGGGAAGAGGGTTATTCAAGTTCTGATTGTTGCAACCTGTTCCATGTAGTGACCTTGAGTATTTTGAGCAACAACTGACTCTCGAACGTCTCGTGAGACATTTTGCGTTCTTTCTTACTCAATATGTCGACTGCTACGCTGAGCACCCTCTGAGCCGAGGCACTGGATGGGAGTGCCATATTGTTCCTCACGAATGCTTCATGCTCTGCAATGAGCTTTTTCAGCGAAGCAATGGAAGTACTATTTACCTCGAAGTTAGAGCAAAGCTTCCTCGTTGCAGCCGTTGCCGCGAAGCTGTGGAAGTCATCATGCATCTAGCCAAAACTAGAATAAGTATTGATTTATGTCCATCTTACTATACCGACATATATTGCCGGACAATAGCAAAACATATATTTTTAACAGTAAGGTTATAATTAATTAATTATTAAGGTTTGGCTCGATATTCTTCTTCCTTTGGTTCTGAACAGGTCGAGCCTCGGTTGAGACATTGGTGAATAAAAAAGCTTCCAGTATATAAATATAAGAATATAAGTAGCAAAAAAATGACACTCATAACAACAATTAATTAAAACGTCGGTTAAAACAAGGAAATGTAAACGCACGTTTGCCGTGTGTACCTTTCTTGGTGCCGTTCAAAAACGCACGGAGCACGAACCGACTGCAGTTCACGTCGGTGTTCCCCAGGTAGACGTCCGCTGATGCGACGGGCAGCGAAGAGCAGAGTACTAACTAAGCCGCGCTATGGCCCCACTCACGAGTTTCACTCTCTCCCTCAAGCCCAGAATATCAAGTCTACGTCAGCCACCATTATGTTTTATTTCTAAAGAATATCTGCTTGAGATAAGATGCGTCCTGCTGGGGTAAAAACAGGAAGACGCAGAAAGAAAGGACTAGGGTGCCTACATGTCTCCGCTCGGAGCGGCGGAAACATGTAGGCACCCTAGGAAGGACTATTACCATTTTCCAAGTGCTCGCAAAAAGCTGACTCACAAAAGGGTGACTGAGATGGAGATAACCTGGCTGAAATTCACAAATAAAGTGGGCCAACCCTAGAAGTTGGACTACAAAAAAGTAAGTAGCTTTTAAAACAGGGTAAAATAATGTGAAAGAAACAGGAAAAAAATGCATCCTGGTTTATAAGGGGATGAGGACAATTCGTCACATGCGCACTCGTCACAGGACGATTGGTCACAGGACGATTCGTCACATAGGAACATTCGTCACAGGATGACTCGTCACGCGGGCAACTGGTCTCATCAATCAGGCAGGGAACGATAGTAAGTTGTAAATTTCAACAACTGACCACATTCCCTGATGAGGAGTTTCACGACTTCCTACTGTCACATAAACCAATGGTTAGGAAAACTAATCTTACAATACTCCTCCGCTTTTACTTTTATTATATTACGAGTCTTCAGCAGGTTGATCTCAGTTGCTGGCTTGAACGAGCAATAATCCGACTGGCAGCCAAATCAGTTTTTACTTTTACTTTGCATACACATATTCGACAAAATCAATAAGTATCGGAATTCTTTCTGCTGAATATGTAATAGAGTCACTCTCGCTCTGATTGCAGCTACCTCCATCACTTTGAATGTAGTCCGAGTTCAAAACTAGTCGCTCTTATATGGCCTCCGCATTCACTGTTAGGGACGGACCAAGAAGCTAAAACGTCTGTTACAAATTCTTTGACCTTGAAGAAGCGAAAGACATGCTAAGATAAGAGGTGACCCACTTTGTGATGCCGAACCAACATTCAATGTTCCGGACCGAACCAGAAGCTAAAACGTTTGTTACAAATTCTTTGCCTTTCAGAAGCCAAACACATACCAAGATATGAGGTGAGCCACTTTGTCTGCCCGAACCAAATTGAACAATACATTTTTGGGGGACGAACTATTGTGGGACCGGTTGGCCGCGTGACGAGTCATCCTGTGACGAGTCATCCTATGACGAATGTTCCTGTCATGGCGAATCGTCCTGTGACCAATCGTCCTAAGACAGAGTGTGCATGTGACGAATGGACCGTATTCCGTTTATAAGAGAAGATGATAAGTGTGCAGCAACGAACACGGATGCTTGTGGCAATAACGCCTTCACATATTATCACATCTCTTTTAGTGGATTTAGTAGACGGAGCGTTGTCTCGTGTTGTGACATTATGAAAATGGTCGTAGGACATTGTTAATTCTTTTCCGTGCACTTACCACCTCGAGCTTCTCGAAGAGGCACACAATCACTTGGTGCC
>JAZHYW010020543.1:0-13707 GCA_037355805.1 Ixodes ricinus
TTATAATGTACGCTAGAGGTTCAACTGGCGCTAGTGTCTATGCGACTTCCGTGACGCAAATTGAAGCAGACAGCAACCAGTCTACTTTTGCGGTGCTCCTGTGCATTCCTATGGGAAAACGCGCGTGCATTTTGCCTCTTCGCCGAAAAATAACACGGAACACTTTGGTTATTTGGGTCGTACCGAATAGTATGTACCTTGATTAACACTGTGAAAGTGTAATTGCTTTAGTTAGCGCATTTTTCTTCATCAGTGAACGATGTTTAACTTCGCTACATTTCAGTCCCAAACGTGTGTTCCGCAGCAGGTGTGTAAAAACAAGCGACGATTCGAAGCAAAATTACAACCGAAAGGAATATAGAGTGTGTTCAAGGCTCGCCAGCATTCCGGTGACGCTTATATATTGATAATATGCCAGTCCTGTCACTATATGAAAATGACCCCGCCGTGCATGAGCGGATAAACACATTCAAAACGCAGAGAATAAAGTCCGTGGGCTATGGAAGGTGTCTCTTCGTATTGTTTTCTCTGCCGGGCAGCTTTTATCGGGCACTTGTTCTCAAAGATTTCGAGCGTGCGGGTGCTATTTTGAACGTAGAACAAGCAGCTTCGCTCAGAGCAGAAAGAATAAAGCGGTACTTACTTATTTAAAATCGGAATAGATTACGTGGCCTTCAATTTATTTTGACCCTACATGCACGTGCAGTTACTGATCCAGTGTTACTGCGTAGTTCTTGCCGTCTTTCTTAATTTCCAGATGTTCTTCGTTCGTTTGGCACGTATATCCCCCACGCTGAAAAGCGCCGACGTCGTGTTCGCGCTAACAGTGTCCGACAGTGCACAAAAATACACGTACGAAGCCGTTTTAGCACCGTTTTTAATGCGATGAATTTGAAAGAAAAACGCCGTAACTGACCAATTATTTCGTCGGCCTGACTGAGAAATGTTCCAAGCTACCTAGTACGTACGAATTATTTGGGATATTTGCTCTTATGACCGAACGCAGGGAGAAAATGCACTCACTTTTTCCCATAGAAATGCATTACCGGAAGTCAATTTTGGACTGGTTGCTGTCTGCTTCAATTTGCGTCAGCACACTAGCGCCAGTTGAACCTCTAGCGTACATTATAATAACTCTATGGACCGGAACCCCGGTTTATCGCTCTAAGCCCCTCTACCTCGTTGGGTTGCACCAACGTTACTAGAACTCTCAGTTGGGAAACTCGCCGTTGAAACGTGGGCCGCTGGCGTCCACCGAGACCGAGCTAAATGCGACAACAGCGCCACTCTGTATCATTTGTCTGAACTGTGGTCGCCTTGAGCTTTTAGAAAGCATGTTTTTGCGTAAAAACTAACGGAAAAAACTCTTTTTGTAGTAACTTTTATTGGAGTTTAGTACAAAATGGGGGGCGCGTGTTGTTTTCTAAAATCTTTAGTTCGCAAGGTTTTGCAGTATAATTAATATTGTTTTTATACAACCCTGCCTCAGCGGGGATTTCAGGTAGCGCGTCCTGAGTTAGGCGCATATTAACCACGGTAGTAAACCGCGGCGCGTCCGCTTGGGAGTCGGGGGCGGTACCTCGAAGCCCCTTCCACAGTATCTGTTCTGGCCCCAAAATGGCCGATTACAACGAAAATGGAAGTCACGTGCAGTTCCTGGACTGGCCGCTGCGGGAGAAGTGGCGGCGTTGGGATCGCCATTAGCTCGGTTCTCGTGGACGGATCGGTGCCACTTTTCAGAGCAGTCTCTATGGCAGTTTCCCAACTGAGTGGTTCTAGTAACGTTCATAGAGTTATTACAATAAACGCTAGAGGCTCAGCTGGCGCTAGTGTCTACGGGACTTCCGGTTGCAAATTGAAGCAGACAGCATGCAGTCTACATTTCCAGCCTCCCTGTGTATTCCTATGGGAAAACGCGCGTGAATTTTGTCTCTTCGCCGGAAAATAACACGAATAACTTTTGTCATTTCGGTTGTACCGGATAGTATGTACCTTTATTGGTATTGTGAAAGTGTAATTGCTTTAGTTACAGCATTTTTCTTTACCACTGAGCGATGTTAAACTTCGCTCTATTTCAGGCCCAAACCCTGTTTCAAGGAAGGTATGTGAAAACGAGCGACGGTTCTAAGCAAACTAACGATCGAAAGGAATGTAGTGTGTGTTCAGGTTCGCTAGCATTTCGGTGGTGCTTATATATTGCTAATATGCCCGTCCTGTCATTGGATGAAAATGACTCCGTCGTGCATCTTTACGATCGGTTAAAGAAACATTCGAACGCAAAAAATAAAGCATGTGAGCTACGAAAGGTATGTCTTTTGATTATTTCCCATGTCGGGCAGTTTTTATCGGGCACCTGCTCTCTGGCTCCCCTTATTTGCAAAGATTTGGAGCGTGCGGGTGATGATTTGAGCCCAGAACAAGCATCTTCGCAGTACTTATTTATTGCAAATCTGACTATATTACGTGGCTTTCAATTTATTTTGATCGTCTGCGTGCACAAGGAGTTACTTATCCAGTGTTACTGCGTAGTTCTTGCCGTCTCTCTCGGTTTTCCACATGTCCTTCGTTCGTTTGGCACGTATATCCCCCATGTTGGAAAGCGTCGACGCCGTGTTCGCGCTAACAGTGTCCGACAGTGCACAAAAATACACGTACGAAGCCGTTTTAGCACCGTTTTTAATGCGATGAATTTTAAAGAAAAACGCCGTAACTGACCAATTATTTCGTCTGCGTGACTGAGAAATGTTCCAATGTGCCTAGTACGTACAAATTATTCGTGCTATTTGCTCTTATAATCGAGCGCAGAGAGAAAATGCACTCGCTTTTTCCCATAGGAATACATCACCGGAAGTCAAATTTAGACTGCTTGCTGTCTGCTTCAAAATGCAACAGCACACTAGCGCCAGCTGAGCCTCTAGCGTTTATTGTAATAACTCTATTGTAACGTTGGGTAGCACCAAATAGTAACGTTGGGTAGCACGAATGACTGCTCAATGGATGGATGTTAATGGCTACACCCTTTGTAACGGGCGGTAGCTTGCGCCACCTAGCCTAAGTCTAAAAAGACAAAAACGTGATTCCTCCCGCCCTTTTAAGACCACTTTTTCTCCCCCTAACTACCACCAGGCAGTGGGGGATATCACCAGGACGACCTTCGGGGGATCGGGCAAAAAAACTAAAAACAACCCCCCCCCCCCTGCCTCTTCCCCCGGCGAGGGAGTCGCCAATTTTCCTCTGGTCAAACCTTGTCGGCGTTACCCCAGCACCGGACCCACTGGGAGACAGGGTTGAGACTTTGGGCCGGAGCCACGCGGGTGGGAGTCCCAATTTTCCTCTGTCCCGCCTGTCCCCAAGCTGTGCTACTTAGTTGTCCATCATTTAATTTTCCCTAGATAATTTCCACCGATCTCCTAATCGTTTCTTTGTCACTGTAACCCTTTTCTCTTCTGTCCTTCCATCGTCGCCGGTAAAACCCAGGGCCACCAACACTGCCGGCGCCCACCACGGCAGTGTTGTCAGCTGGCCGAACGTGAAAGTCCCCACGTCCAGGCCAAAAGTCCCTGTTTGAACCTACCCGGGTGTGCAAATGTCCTTACGGTTGTCCCCACAGGGAACAAATAGTTGTTAAAGAACACACGCAAAGGAAAAAAACAAAAAAAAGCCGGGTTGGGAAAAGGAAGTCATAAAACGAATTTACAACGAAAAATAAAATGCTATACGAATTTGTAGTTGGCGTCCACGGGCGCCGCCAAGGAGGTTAGAAGTCAAGGAGGATAGAAGGGTAGGAGAGGGCATGACGTCAGCCGCGTAGCCTCCACAAGCCATGCTCCCTTGACGCCTCGCCTCTTTCTCATTTTCCTCCTTACTCTCCTCACTTATCAGGCCAACGTGACCACATCACGTGACCGTAGCTAGCCTTCGTCTAGCTATGGTGTACTAGAATACACCACAGTCTAGCCTGGGATCTGATAAAACCTACCGGACGGAGCGCGCGCAAGCCTGCAAGGAATCCTTCTACAATCAACCATCCATCTCACACGTGACATGTCACGCGCACCAATTGCCAGAGAGATCTACGGTCACGTTGGCCACAACATCGTTTAAACTTTTTATGACTAGGCTTCACCAATATTGCAACGTGCCCTCTCCTAGTACTTATAACCTCCTTGTTAGAAGTACTAGGAAACGAAATTTGAAATATTCCTGTCGTGAGAAAAAATAGGTTGAATATGATCCACAATATCCGTAAATGACAATCGCACGTTTGTGTTTTGATCCTGGTGGCTGCATTTTTCGTTATAAACGGCCCACTCTGGCAAGCGCTCGGAGAAGGCCCAGCTTAGAACACGTGACATCCGACGCAATCGTGACGTAGGTCGTCTCGGGACGAGCAAAGCTACGCCGAGGCTGACGTCGAGAGGATGGCGGGTTCCCGGGTTGGGCAGTATCGCGATACAAATGTATCGCGATAGTATTTCAGAAATACATTTCGTATCTGTACTTTCTGTATCGCGATACATTTTTTCACCAGTATCTGTATTCCTGTATCGAAATACATTTTGAATGTTTCTTTGTATCGCGATACAATCAGGATGTCGTGTTTGTTCCTTTAGTCTTGTCCAAGTTTCTTTGCTGCTGTTTCTTCCCAAGATGTTCACCTCAAACCAACTAGCCCAACACGTCACATTGTTGTATTTCGTTACATTTCTTGAGAAATACTCCCTCTCCCCCCCCCCTTTCCCCCCGAAAAACAAAAAAGCAAGTCTGAGCGCATTTTTTTTTTTTTTTTACCTCTCGGGGCACTAGGGTTAGCGAGATGCTGGGGCATTGTTACTATGCTTACCAAGGTTCCTTCCGATTCTCCAAACTATTTTTCTATGCGTCCTCTTCTCCTTCTGAGAAGTGTTGCGTAGTGGAGGACTGGAGCCAGGTGGCGTGCCAGGAGTGGAGTCAGAGCATCTTCTGCCGAAGGTCCTTAGAGGGATTTAGGGATTTCTTGAGTCATTGTTTGCTGGCATTTAATGTCCGCTTATAAACAGGGACTCAAACCGTAACCGTAACCGTAACCGAAAATTATTCACCGGTAACCGGTTTTAACCGATATTAACCGAAATATAAAAATATTAGTTTTTCTCAAGTATGACCTGAAGGAGAGATCTTTAAATGCTGTGGCCATTTGACAGAGATACTCTCGGCGAGTGGTGCATCTGGTAATATATTTCCGTTCAATCTAACTTCAGGATTAAGAATACTTAGTTGGACTCAGTGGTCGAGCTTATAATAAAAAAAGTCTCTGTTTCTAAATCTGCCACACTCCTACATCGCTACATGTATTCACTACGTGTTGCCTTCAGGGTATTAACTAATAAGTTAGAATTCTCAGATGTCCATCAAACTCAGTTCTATCAAAACCACCGATGTTCCTGACATGCAGTAGCCAGTTTGAATAAACGAGGTAAATTGACCATCATGCAGAGCTGGCGCAAAAAAAATAAACCTGGTGTTCATTTAGTCTGAAACGTGTCGCGAGCGACGATATTGAAACAACACAGAAAGAAAAAAAATGTCAGAGGTTCGACATTGGCGCTTTGTATGATATATATATATATAATATATATATATATATATATATATAACCGGGAGCGACGGAAGGAACGAGGAAACGTCCGAAGGGTTTCCGAGTTTTTTCTTTTCCTGCCGAGACTCTCTTCCGAACCCAGTGGCAGCCACCGGCACTGCCACGCATCTCAGCATGACAAGAGAACAAGCCAAGGAGAAGGATGCCTCGTCGTCGAACGCGCCAACGCACTTGGCCGCCGATGACGGAGCCGCCCTCGTCCAACAGACAGGGGATGCCATTTCTGCCTCCTTCGCCTCAACCTTGGGAGCTGCCCCGCTTCCATCGTTGATGCCAAGGTCGGTCTCGCCCCACACGGCCAGCAGTCTCAACAGTCCCTGTCGCAGAACTCTTAGCGCGAGCTATTCGAACGTCAGCACGGTGAGCTCAAACATCTACAGACGCGCCAAGAGATCGCTTCTAGCATCGCCGGGGCCCTTTCCATGCTTTCCGCCGGAGGCATGGCTTCTACGGGAATCATTTCTACGAGAGTCACCAACGCGATCCGACTACCTGCACTGGAGCCCCACCGCCCATTCCAGAAGCGAGGGTCTGTCAGGCCTACGACATTCTGCGCGACCTCGCCCAGAACACCAGAAGTTTGTCCACGAGAGATGTCCACGAGATCCGTCATCTCCACCCGTATCGGTTCTACTGGGATACCATGCTCACCGAACACCAGCACCTCATTTTCGATAGACTGGAACTTTTCCACGTCGTCGCCAGAGGGAACTAGAGGACGGCTATAGTATCCCAGACGTACAGGCTCGAGTCCGAGGTTTTCAGAGAGCTCCCCGACCAACTACCCAACCAGCCTCGACGCGGACGCCACACGTCTCGTGGTCCCGCGAACACCAGCTACCGCCCAGGCACCAAGTTCAAGAGGCCCCCCTAACTGTGAGTCCGGCAGCTACCCTGGGTCTTCAAAACCCACCAGTGCCGTAATCGACGGCACGGTCGTCTGCTCCTGGACGTTTTCCCGGTCGAGGACGTTCTCGCCCATGCATTTTGCGAAGCTGGCGTCTCTGCTTTTTCTTGCCCGTGCTTGATGATGGACCGAAGAAAACGACCCATTGGATCCGGACTCGACGGCCACCGCCGCAGAGCGAATCCTGGCGTGGCTCAGCAGGACCGACAGTGTCATCGCGCCCCACGCCGATGACGACTCCTTCGGCACGTACGATGGCGAGGAGGAAAACCACACCAACACAAAGGAACACACTACAAACAAACAAAGCGACGTCGAAGACTCCGATTCGGACCTGGGTAGCACTGCCTACAAGTCGAAAGCGATGGGACCTCCGCCGCCAGTCCACCCGACCCAGTAGGCACCTCAAGTCGACTGGGCAATGTTTATTGAGGCATAGTTTTCACGGGCCGCCCGACTTCGGCGCACTTTCCATTTGCTGCATGAAGGCTTCTTGCTTTACGGCCCGCCCACCTCTCCCTGACCAGGTCCCCACGATCGATGCCGCCAGAACCAACATGTTGGCGGCATCATCGAACGCACGTGGTCTGTACTTCAACCCCGTCTTCCTCGTATCCAAGTCAGCCACCGAGTCCCGCTTTGTTTTGGACTGCGCCGCACTTACTCCTTACCTCCAGGCACCTCAGTTCCGCCTGACTCCGCTACCCCAGGCCATCAAAGTAAACCTCCTCCCGCCTCAAGCGTATATGGTGAAGCTCGACATTGCCGAGGTCTTTTACCATATCGCGCTTCATCCCTCCTCCCGTAACCTGACCACATTTAGAGTAGGCCGCCGTTACCGCCGTTTTTGCCGTATGACCTTCGTGATACACCCGGCGCCGTTTTACAGGCAGCTCTTGGCAACAACCATTGCCAGGGAAATGCGCGCGCGTGGACTCTGGGCTTGGTCTCACATAGACAACTTTTTGTGCGCCCGTCCCGACCCAGACAGGTTGGCGTCTACGGTGCGCCTCCTCGTGGAGGACTTGCTGCGGTCGGGATTTCGCTTAAACCTAAGCGACACGAGCAGAGCGCACGCGACGCATGGGTTTTCTTGGGTTCAGGCTCGACACAGCCGATGACACCATTTCGCACACGCCAGAACGGCTCTGAGCCATTCCTCGCGTCCTCCGCTCGCTGGAGGCGCTCTAGGGGGCGGCGGGCTACTTGGCATTTTACTTTTCTCTCTATAACTCTGGGCTTTTTCTTCTTCGTCCCTCGTTTGACAAAGTTTCAGACCAAATTTCTCTTTCACTCAACTGGCTTCCCTTTCTTCTGCGTGTTTGGCCGACTTTGCCGCACTGCCGACCGCTCCCTTTTTCCCCACTACCCAACTGCGCATGAGCAGATGCCTCCGGATTCGGTTACGGCGTAGATGTTGGGGACTGTGAGCAGGCAATAATCGCCTCTCTGCCGAGACCAATATGCCTTCGGGAAGGACTCGCCGTGTTGTGGTGCGCGTGTATTGCCTATACTCCGTTTCACCTTATGTTGTACCGCAGCGGAGGCTAGAAGCGCGAGCTCATAGCGTTGGCAGCTGCTCTTAAGTCACGAGAGCTTGTGCCACCGAGATCTGCCCCAGAGCAAGGAGCTCGCGCTTGTGGCCTTTTCTGCGGTACATCATAAGGTGAAACAGAGTATAGAAAGGAGCACTTCTGCACACGGAGAACAGAGCTTTCGCTCCGCGCTGCGCTGCGGCCATGGACGAGCTGCCTTGGGCTATTCCCTGTGCCATTTTTCTTTATTTATTTATTTATTAACATTTATTGAAAAGCTCAGGAAACCGTTCGGACGTTTCCTCGATTCGTCCGCCGCCCTCTGCACGAGAAGGAAAAGATGTCTCGCGCTGAGAGCGCGAGGACTCAATGGCCCGCCGGCTTGCCATCGCGTGTCAAGCCCACAACGGCAGGTCGGCGGGGCTCATGACCGACGGTACCCATTTTATTGAGATATCTTTATTAAGAAAAAGAAGAGAAACGGCACTGGCAATAGCCCAAGGCAAAGCTCGTCCATGGCCGCGGTGCAGCGCTAGAGCCAAAGCTGTGTTGTCCGCTTGTAGAAGAGTCCCTTTCTCGCCAATGCACGCGCACCAGAACGCGGCGAGTCCTTCCCAGAGGTATATTAGCCTCGGCAGAGGGGCTATGATTGCCTGCGCATAGCCCCCTATAAGTAATCCAAAACCGACTCCGGAGGCATCTGCCTATGCGCTGTTGGGTAGCGGGGAAGGTGGAGCGGTGGGCAGTGCGGCAAAGTCGACCAAACACGCAGAAGAAAGGGAAGTCAGTTGGGTGAAAGAGGAATTTGGTCTGAAACTGTGTTAAACAGGTGGACAAAGAAGGAAAAACCCAGAGCCATAAAGAGGAATTCAAAATGCCAGGTAGCCCGGGGCCTGTATAATATAATATAATATAATATAATATAATATAATATAATATAATATAATATAATATAAGCACACCCGACAGGACATTGGGAGGCCCAGAGTTCAAATCTTGGCTCCGCCATTTATTTTGGCTTTCGGCGGTTTCGTAAAACATTGATTCATTCGATGAAGTACTGTTCATTCATCTGCATATTTTCGAATATATATATATATATATATATACATATGTATATAAATAAATAAGGTACGTCCGCACTTTATTTTCATTTTTTGCGTCCACACGTTTTTTTAGTTTTTCTTATATATAAATGCACCATTTTTCTAGCGTCACAGAATCAGCCAGCGAGAGACGTGCGCTTCGATAACCATAGGCAATTGCTTGGAAATAGCAAACATGACGTAGGTGTAACATGGCACAACAACGAAGACTAGGGAAAGGAACGAACAACGCATGACATATTTTTGCAGCTTTCTGTGTTGTTTCTGTGTTGTTCGTTCAGCTCCTTAGTCTTCCTTCTTTTGGGCTATTGCATTTATATTATGTATGACTTTCACCAACTAGCCCAGCTCTCAATTTTATTACTTTATTGCACTTAGCAGTATTTTACTAGAGGATGGCTATAGTTCTGCTCCTTCCGTCAGTGTGGGCGAAGACTCGTCTGCATGTATTAGGTTGAAATAAACTATAGCGACGAGAAGGTGCGAATGGCTCTTCCAGAACTCAGTGGGAACTTTCTTAGGGTTATCTACAAATGCTGCCCAACAACAAAGTAGGAATATTTTTTTTCAATTTTTTTATATAGAATGCGATGATCCCCAAGTAGCGGAAGTAACACGTATGCTCGGGTATCAAACTATAGAATGTAAGTAGATGTAGTGAACAAGCGTTGGAGCTAGAAACGTGTGCAACTTTTGACCAATTAGAAGTATTAAGACGTTTCTAAGCTCCTTGAATTTCACGTTGTTGGATATGTGGGACTTCTTTAAACCGTTTATTATAAAACGGCTGTCTAGCATTCCAATTAAACACATTATTGGAAAAACCGAAATAAACCGGTTTTTAGGAACGTGTAACCGGTAACCGAAACCGTAAAAATTGAAACCGTAAAAAACCGAAACGAAACCGTTATCAACAGGAAGCGGTAACCGTAACCGTAACCGAAACCTTTATTTTTCGGTTTGAGTCCCTGCTTATAAACGCTTTCTTGCCTTAGCGTACACAGTACACCCAGCTGGCAAAGCTGAGTCACAGTCCGTTGCAGCACGAGCGTGGCGGTGGTTGACTTGAAATAGTAGGATGACTGACGCAGTGAAGTTCAACACATATTCGAATGCGTATGCGGCTGCGCCCGTAATATTGCACGGCTCAAGGGTACATCATCAGCCGACGTGAACGTGACCCGCTGCTCTGGTGATCCGAAACCCAGGAAGGAGGCCAGACGCGGCCTCGCTGTGCCGACCCACACTTCGTACACCTGCGACTTGTCTCGAGCGCGCTGTTTCTCGGAGAACTCGCACCTGTGCCGGCAATGTCAGGTCGCAATCCACGAGGTCTTTGTTTGGATGATGCTAGGCGAAACTTGAGGATTGCAATCCATGCGTCGGTGGCGGAGGGTCGGCAGGAAGGACCTTCACAACAGGAATGCCACCGTATCGTTTTTCAACCGTAACAGAAGATAAGACATGTGTTCCAGGATGCTTCAGGTGGTCCACTATTCTCGAAAATTCAAATGGTACTGCCTGCATGATCTTCAACGAGGTAACCTACAACGGAAGTACGTATTGTCCTTTCATATAGCAGCGTGGTGAAGCTTCATGTTCAGGGCCACACCTACAGATAAAGAATACCAGTTCATTCCACCGTGACGTCATGTGATCAATGTTGACAGGTGAGTCCTTATTGGACAGGGTGTGGTGACGTTTTGATGGGATTTAGGGTGACATAGAATTTATTCAGAGGTCGAAGTCTTTTCGCATCCCTCGTCAGACAGACAGGATGTCAGGGAAGGGACCGCGGTCAGTCCTTGATGGAACGTTTTGTTGAGCCCATTGAAGACTCCTCGTCGTCCGATACCACTGCCTTCAAGGCAAAGTGCCAAGCCCACGGGAAAGTAATTTCGGGATCAAAAACTTCCACTTCAAACTTAAGCTTCATCTCAGTTGGCGTCTTAAACAAATGTGAAAAATGTATTGCAGTATCAGTATTTCTGTATTTGTATTTCTGCCCTCCCTAAAATGCATTCCTGTATTTGTATTTCCAAAGACTTTTTGCCTCTATTTGTAATGTATTTCCGATACGCATCGCGATACACTTTTACAGATATATTTCAATATCAGTATTTTAGCTACTATTTTAATGTATCTCAGTATTTGTATTTCCAAATACATTTTTGAGTATTTCTGCCCAACCCTGGGATGGCCTAGTCGTTCCAGCCACCGAAGCGGCTGCTTCTGTACGAATTTTGAGAGACGGGTTAATCTTTTGTAATGTTGTAGGGGGACAATTTGCCCCGAGAAGTTTCCCTGGCGCCCCCTTACGGTGAACCGGGGTGACGTCACGGCGAGGATTGAATTTTCCCTGGCTCCGCCCGCTCGCCCAGTGGAGGCTGTGGCGACGTTAACTCGTCGGCGCGCTCGTTTCTATTTAACCGTTTTTGTGCGCGTTTTTGTAGGAAGTGTAAATTTTAATATGTGGCTTTATAGAGATATGGCTTGTAGCTGCAGGCGAAACTTCAACCAACATTTCAGGCACTGTTGACAGCAATCAAGCAAATTGTTTTGTGTATGTTTATACAGCCGATAGTTAGTCTGCCTCAATGGGCGTCTGGTGTCTCAGCTGTAGATGAGTCAATTAGCCAGTGCGGTATAACCGCTAGTCTGGGGTCTTTAACGTGCACCACGCAGTAGTGATACACGACCGCACGCCGGTACGATGCTCATCCAGAGCATCGTAGGGCAGGCAACGCATAAATAGCAGCTGGTATGTGAAAAGGAAGAAGTATGGTCACAATTGCAGGAGCATCGCTATAGATTTACATCTCACGCAATCAATGCTGCTAATGGTCTGAATGAATCAGCAGATTATATATACTATTTTGTGTTTTTATTTTGTATCTCTGTTTTTAAACAAAAACGCCGAAGCAGAAAGCTGCACGCTGCTCGAGCAGTGTTAAATATAGACCTTTTCTGTGTACTCGTCCCCAGCCACCTAATAGGCCTATTCGGTATGGGCGACGAAAAATACTAAAACGTTTCAACCTGCAAATAGTAAAAAATAAAGGTGGGCAAAACGGGAAAGTGTGACGGTTACGCTTATATCCTAAATGCCCTCTATTCGCGTGGCAAAGTCAAAACAGTGTTTTCGCTCCCATAATGGAAGTGACGTCAATTCAAGATGGCGGCGCACTTGCACAAAAGGTTCATAGTCTTGGCCATGGAGAGAGAATCACAAATGAGACAGCCCAAGTACAGGGACAAAGTAAAGCAAGAAGGAACACTGGCATATACCAGTTCTTTGTTTATATCTGTCTATATTTCCCGCATTTGGTCTTTGCTGATTCGGATAGTATTTCCATGGACTCCAATGGTGGTACTATGTATGTACTTGTTAATAGTATCACTCAAAAAATGTACAAAAAATGTAAGTGAACGTATCTGGCCCGTTATTAGACTCTTAGGCTCTAGAACTGCAAATTTTAGCTAAATAATACTGCCTGAACTTAAATAGCGAAAGCTTTTCTCACGCAAACTGTCGCCCTTCACAGGTCTCACAATTTCCGCTACTAGAGCAGCATCTACCAGTGGACAGCCGTTCGAATGCTTGCTGTTCCTCCTGTTTTCCTCTGTTGTCAGAGAGTCCAGCTGTAAGGAGTTTGGAGGCTGATGAAGATTTTGGGGACCTGCAGCACTGTCTCTTTTAATTGGAAATGACAATTCAAACTAAACTGTATTTTCCCAATACACAAGGCTGGAATAAAGAAAGAATATCAGGAAAAACTATAGAAATTTCAAATTACGGTTGCTATTGCTGTGCATATTTTGGGCTGTTCAATACATCTCATACAGGCAATTCGGGGCAATTCGGCCGTTTCTCCTGCTACCATACAAACTACTTTTCAGTAATTGTGCATCTTCTAAAAAATAAATACACGGCTGCATACGTGTACCAACAAAATAAATAATTCACGAAGAAGCTACATTTATGTAAAACAACCCTGTTCCACGAGTACTTCAATGGCCTTCAGACCTTGGCCTTTATAACATCTGCGAACCAGCGCGTGCAGAGTGGGACGCGCAGAGTCGGGGTCGCTGAGCTAATTTGCCGACCGCCCAAAGGCCTTTCGTATAAATGCCATTTCAAATGCCCGCAAAGCGGGATGTAATATTCTCATAAATCATGAACATGTAAAGAACTAAATTGTAGCGTCTGGAACACTTCCGCCACCGCTTCACCGACCTCTCGCACGATTGCCTTGTACCGTGTGCATGGGCCGACAGGGACGTTCATCGGCGGAATTGCCTCCGCCGATAGCTTTCGGGATTGTAACCCAATTATAAAGGTAAAAGTGACAAGCACGCTAATAAAGGTGCGGAAGCACGTCGTGTATCGGCCACACCCTGCGTCTTGTACACCATCTAGACGAGGTCCCACTCCTCGAAATGCTGCGGCACACAACGGCCAAACCAGGAAACGGGGACGGGGAAGCGAGCCGATAGGCACATGTAACTGAAACTGGCGGC
>JAZHYW010020544.1:0-12181 GCA_037355805.1 Ixodes ricinus
AAAGGCCCGTTCACACTCTTGCGACCGACTTCGACCGAGAGAGACCAGATCTGTTAAAACTTCTTAAAATTTCATTTCTGGCGCCATCTATGCGGTGACCGTGGAACTGCATTTCACAAGAGCGACGGTTTTGCGGCATTTTCGAGGTCGAATGTGCGTAATACCTATGAGAAAGGCTCGTTTATAACGTTTCCAAAAGTTTTTCGAGACAAGAAAGAAAGGATAATGCGCGGGAGAAATAGAAGAATATGCCGGATTGTCAAGTTTACACTGCAACCCGATAGATGGCGCCACTGTGCCCTCTGGCTTAAGAGGTTGAAGGAACCAAGATTTAAGAGGTCGTAAGAGGTGAACGGGCCGCAAGACAATGCTGTGAGGACGTCGAATCGACAATTCCGAACGCTAAAAAGAGGTATGCAGACTCACAGATGCCGACAACGTGACATTCCATCGGTTTGTTGACGCGGACGCGGTGCTTCTTGCCCGAACTCCATTGCGCATGCGTTCGAAGCTGTCGTCTGCTCTTTCAAACTGGTCCGCTTTTTGTCGTCAGCTCGTTCAAACGAGAGAGCGCCCCGTAAACCAAACGTTGACCAGTATATTGCGATAAGAACTAAGTGCAGGCCTCCAAACACTTTGAAGGTTGGTTGGGGTAAGTAGGCTGCGGTAAACAGTAGATACAAGAATATGTTGATCATTGTTACCAGTGGCCATTACCGACTTGTAATGCCCGATTCTACTTGCGGTTTTCAGTATCGACGTCCACCATCTCAGCTGCGGGTCCACTTCTTTGCAGCCCGAGCGACGTCGCGACTGAAAATGGCGAGCAGAATCTCATCATGGAGTCAGGCTTTAGCGCCCGTTCTGCGGCGTCCACGTGAAATGAAATCGCCGCACGTCACATTATTCACGCAAAGTTTTGCCTCGTTAATAGACCCTTTCCGAAATTGCTCTTGGCAACAATGAGCCGCTGCCTTGACGGCAGCTCGGAAGTGCGGCTGGCCACTATGATCGGACAAGGCACTGCCATTATGTGGTATGCGCCCGCGATCGCGAGCTCCACCGCCGCGGATCCTGATTGGTTATCGTGACCAGGCCAAATGTGCAAGTTCAAGTCTAGACCGAGTTTACATCGCGACTGAGACAGGCCGTCGCATTTTTGTGACGACGCTGTCCACATCGGCGATGGAGTCGCTTTTGCGTCCTCGTTGGCGATGCGGTCTGCATCGACGATTGAGCTGCTTGTCACGCCATCGCTTTCACGTTTGGGATAATCGCGTCCCTTATCGCGTTTTCGGCAGTAATCGTATCAGCGAACGTTTGCTTTGGCGGCGGTGGCGGTCTTCGGCTACGACGCTCTCTCTCTGCGCCTTTCGGCTAAGTTGAAAGCAAATACTGTTAACTCTATTTTCGCGGCTTCAATATTTCGGAAATTTTACGCATAGTGCGTAAGGAATATTTGACGGACGCAATATTTCGTGATTTGGGGGTAGCCTAGTATTCCTTACGCCAGGTTAATTTTTTTTATTTTATCCATTCTTTGCGATATTCTTAAGTCCCGACATTCTCGAAAAATAGGTCCTCGCGAAAAATTAAGTTGTTTACAGTGTGGTTGGAACAGCTCGTTGCACCGAGAAGTGGTGGCTACCAGAAACGTTCGAGAGGCAGCCAGTCTGTCTGAACTGCTTCAGCCTATAGCCGTGATCTTTTGTGTTATGTTTCCCCCCTGACGTTTTATAACGATTTCCCGGTTGCTTCGAACAATGGGATCACCCGGGAAGGAAGAGAATCGTACGCCTGGAAGAAGACAGTACCCGAATTTGAAGCGTGCCACACGCCACGCCCGAATAAAGCATCACAGGGGAGAGCTGTGCGCGTATGCGCCGCTGGCCTACGATAGTTCTTTACTGCGCGCGCGCTATCACAATGAATCCTTGTGTACGCGCGCATATCCTGACTTATCGTTACGCCGACCACGCTGGATCCACGCCCACTGAGCGGTTGCAGAACGCGGTTGCATAAAGATCCAGGTACAATTTCACGCGCATTTGGCGACATCAAAATAGGCGTGAGACTTTCTGTACTGAACCTTTTTATACAGCCGCGTTCGCAACCGCTTTGCGAACGCGAATCCGCCCACAGTGTGGGCGAGTGTTAAAAACTGGCGCCATGAACGATATCGGGTTTGCAATGTTTCCGTGGCTTTAAAGAGGCGTACTGCTGTCCCCTATGGTCTGGACCACGTTGCACATGCCCGCACGGACCGCCACTGATTCAGTAGCTTTGGTCGCGGGTGAAATAGACCGATTTCACCAGCCAGTTTGGCCCTACCTGCCATGCTACCGCTGGCCGCATCGAGGGACCTTTGAGTGCTACTTTCTACACGGTGCGACAACCTCGCTGCGAGGCTCTGCGCGTGTGGGTATGCAGGCGGCGCGAGGCCGCCCTGCGCACTGCTGCCTGCCTCCTGCGAACTAAAGTTATGGCGGCGTCCGCATGCGCCGGACGCTGGTGAGATCGGTCTATTGCGAGAATGCAAAGGGGATTATGTCTATCTGCAGTCTTGCCTTCGCAAAGCTTTGAAAGGCGCTGCGGCGGTTCTGCATGAAAGTGCTGTCCTCTGCGGCGCAGTATACCACATAATGGCGGCTGCGGCCCATGCCGGGCATGGCGCGCGACCCGCTTCCAGCGAGTTCTCCGCATAGTTTGGAATCGGCGCCGCTAAGATGGCGCGGCAATGCTTCAAGGGTCTGTCGTGCTGCAGCCACTCAAGCAGTCAGACATTGTTAGGAGGACGTAGAATCAACAATTTCAACGTGAAAAAGAGCAAGGGGACTCCCACCGACGCCGACAACAACGCAATTCAATGGTTTGTTTATGGGCGACGGTGGGCTTCTTGCCCACCGTCCACCGCGCATGCGCGGCGCCGGTGGCGTCCGCTAGGGGCGCTCCGGTTTGTTTGTAAACATGAGTTGGTGTATAGGCCTCAAATAACGCGGGCGAATCTTTCCCTTTGTCGCATTTCCTCTTCTTCGCTTCCGCAAATTATGAATGTGGTAGATTGGTCCAATGGCTTAGAGCTCACCTTTTGAAAGGACCCGAAAATAAAAACGGACCAGTGCAAGCTGAACTATGCAAGACGTTTGAAGAGAGCCTGGCGTAATGAAAATGAACTGCTCTAATGTGGTAAGTCGGGTCAGTCGGTTCATAATTTTTCATCCACTTTTGACAGGCTCCGGAAAAACCAGAAACCAGGACAAGCTGAGTGACGCAAGGCGCCTTGTATTGTTCAGGTTGTCCTGGTTTTTTTATGTCCTTTCGGCGCTCCTCAAATGTCACAGTGTTCGGTCTCTAAACGCTGTTTTTATATTCGCTTTCGTTTTCGAGGCAGCAAGGAATTCAAAACAGTAGCCTAACGCTGTGCCTTCGTCGTGCCGATCAATGTTGCGTCAGAAACAAATTGGAGACAGTTCGCAACACAACATTGCGATGTTCGGGTCTGTACTACAGTAATACCACGTTGCATAAGAAACATCTCGTGCGCTGCAGTTGCGCAACATTTAAATTATGCCGCCTAGCAAACGTTGTACCTTCAACCTTTTTCCAACTTTTAACACACGGTTTCCTAGGCAGCATGGAATTCGAAACAGTAGCCTAATGCTGTGCCTTTGTCGTGCCGATCAATGTTGCGTCAGAAACAGATTGGAAACAGTTGACTACACAATGTTGCGATTTTCGCGTCTGTACTACACTCATACAACGTTGCTTAAGCAACATGTCGCGCGCTGCAGTTGCGCAACATTTAAATTATGCCGCCTATCAAACGTTGTACATTCAACACTTTTCCGACTTTCAGCACACGGTTTCCTAGGCAGCATGGAATTCGAAGCAGTAGCCTAATGCTGTGCCTTTGTCGTGCCGATCAATGTTGCGTCAGAAACAGATTGGAAACAGTTGACTACACAATGTTGCGATTTTCGCGTCTGTACTACACTCATACAACGTTGCTTAAGCAACATGTCGCGCGCTGCAGTTGCGCATCATTTAAATTATGCCGCCTATCAAACGTTGTACATTCAACACTTTTCCGACTTTCAGCACACGGTTTCCAAGGCAGCATGGAATTCGAAGCAGTAGCCTAATGCTGTGCCTTTGTCGTGCCGATCAATGTTGCATCAGAAACAGATTGGAAACAGTTGACTACACAATGTTGCGATTTTCGCGTCTGTACTACACTCATACAACGTTGCTTAAGCAACATGTCGCGCGCTGCAGTTGCGCAACATTTAAATTATGCCGCCTATCAAACGTTGTACATTCAACACTTTTTCGACTTTCAGCACACGGTTTCCTAGGCAGCATGGAATTCGAAGCAGTAGCCTAATGCTGTGCCTTTGTCGTGCCGATCAATGTTGCGTCAGAAACAGATTGGAAACAGTTGACTACACAATGTTGCGATTTTCGCGTCTGTACTACACTCATACAACGTTGCTTAAGCAACATGTCGCGCGCTGCAGTTGCGCAACATTTAAATTATGCCGCCTATCAAACGTTGTACATTCAACACTTTTCCGACTTTCAGCACACGGTTTCCTAGGCAGCATGGAATTCGAAGCAGTAGCCTAATGCTGTGCCTTTGTCGTGCCGATCAATGTTGCGTCAGAAACAGATTGGAAACAGTTGACTACACAATGTTGCGATTTTCGCGTCTGTACTACACTCATACAACGTTGCTTAAGCAACATGTCACGCGCTGCAGTTGCGCAACATTTAAATTATGCCGCCTAGCAAACGCTGTACCTTCAACATTTTTCCGACTTTTAGCACACGGTTTCCTAGGCAGCATGGAATTCGAAACAGTAGCCTAACGCTGTGCCTTTGTCGTGCAGATCAATATTGCGTCACAAACAGATTGGAAGCAGTTGACTACACAATGTTGCGATTTTCGCGTCTGTACTACACTAATACAACGTTGCAAGCAACATGTCGCGCGCTGCAGTTGCGCAACATTTAAATTATGCCGCCTAGCAAACGTTGTACCTTCAACATTTTTCCGACTTTTAGCACACGGTTTCCTAGGCAGCATGGAATTGGAAACAGTAGCCTAACGCTGTGCCTTTCTCGTGCCGATCAATGTTGCGTTAGAAACAGATTGGAAACAGTTGACTACACAATGTTGCGATTTTCGCGTCTGTACTACACTGTTACAACGTTGCTTAAGCAACATGTCGGGCGCTGCAGTTGCGCAACATTTAAATTATGCCGCCTAGCAAACGTTGTTCCTCCAACATTTTCCCGACCTTTAATACACAGTTCCCCAGGCAGCATGGCGTTCGAAACAGTAGCGTAACGCTGCGTGTTTGTCGTGCCAATCACTGTTGTGTCAGAAACATATTGGGGATTGTTGCGCAAAATCTCCCAACACTCCCACAACATTCGGAACATTTTCGCAACATATCTACAACACATCAATGTTACTTGGGTGAGCAAGTTTCTCATTGAAACCATATGTCTCCTTTCATTATTTCAAAAGTTAATGAACGAATTTAATTAATTAGCCGAGTGATCGTTACGATTCGACGCCTATACAATGTCCCCTGGCCATAAAACTCACCTGCACAAACGGCATCAATGTAACCTCCGCGGCGTTTTTTAAACAATCAATTAATTAAAAAAAAAAAATATATATATATATATATATATATATATATATATATATATATATATATATATATATATATATATACAGGGTGTTTCACAAAAGGTGGACAAACTCGATATTCGGGAAAACCACGCGTCGCAGCATAAACACGGCTTGTGTTGTTTTAGTCCTGGGACAGGGGCCTATTTAGGAAAATTATTAAAGACCGGGATAATTAGATTGTTAATTATTTTCGCGTAATTAACTCTTTTAATGTTGTGTTTAGGGGCATGGCTTCAACTAGAAAATTGCTCAGCATCATCAAAAAACACTAAATCAACAAATTCCAGAACGATAGAAAGAAACACGAAGCATTCTGCGGCTTTCTGAAAAACCGCAATAAGTTCGACGGATTTTTAAGTTTCGGTTTGCTATCAGGAGCGCATCTCGGCCCCGGCGGCACCGCGCCCCGTGGAGAGATCAGCGCAACTCAACCTCTCGCTGCGCTGTCATCGCGCGACGCAGCAGAGGCTGGTTGCAATATCTCTCCACGGGGCTTGGTGCTCTGGGGCCGAGACGGCGCTCCGATAGCAACCCGAAACTTAAAAATCCGTCGAATTTGTGCGGTTTTTTCTGAAAGCGGTAAAATGCTTCGCGTGCTTCTATCGTTCTGCAATTTGTTGATTTAGTGTTTTGATGATGCTGATAAATTCTTAATTGAAACCATGCCCTCAAACACAATATCAAAGAAGTTAATTACGCAAAATAACTAATAATCTAATTATCTTGGACTTTAATAATTTTCATAAATAGGCCCCTGGCCCCACCTAAGAAAAAAGGAGGAGAAAGGTAGCAACGGCGACTGTTCCTCCTTGTTGTGGTCAAGTTGCCCAGAGAAGGGAGGAACGGAAGTTTGGATGAAAGGAGGAGGTCCAGTTCCTCCCTGTTCAGTTGGCGCAGGGGTAGAACATCGCACTACTGACCAAGTGGTCGAAGGTTCGATCCCTGGAAGGAGCGGTGTTTTTTTTTGTTTTTTTTCGTTAAGTTTTTTTATTTTTTTATTTACCAAAACAGGCATAAACAAACCCAGACCGATGGAAGGAAAATTAAAGTCCTTATTATCCACCGACGCCAAGGAAAACTATACAAATATCATTGCTACAAGCTTCATCAGCGCGCTGTTTGATAAACAAGATTTGGGCACCCAGGTTGGATCTAAGCCGTTTACGCAGGGGCCAAGACGACGAGGTCGGTCCTTCAGTCGTTTCTTTTGCCGCGGCGTTTTTGGCATTCACAAAGAAAGAGTTTAAACACATCCGTCATAAACCGCTAAGCTTCGAAACGATGCCGACACTGCTACGTACACTGGGCGGCTGCGATCAGCTGCGATAGCGGCGGGCTTCGGGCCTCGGCCTCTTCGGCCACATTTCGTAACTCGGCTGCCTCGGCCGCCTCGACCGCCGGGCCCTGACCCTGCACTCTAAGAAAAAATGGAGGTAAAAGGTAGCAACGGCGCGTCTTCCTCCCTTCTACTGACGCGCCCCAAGCGGACTCGAGAAGAAGGGAGGCATCTTCTTTCGGTTTCGTTTTTCGAGCACGTCGCGCACGTTGTTAAATAAATGTTGTTGAGTTGATTGAGCTTCAGCGGCAGCGAAGGCCGCCGTTAATACCGTCTTCTAGTCCAAACGTGCAGAACATTTCGGTTGCATTGACGTTTTTACCACTAATTTTTTCAAACGAACAAATGAAGCCGCTAGAAACAGCGAAGTTCCGGAGCAGTGCCAGCAGCGCTACGTACACTGGGTAAGATGGCCGTCTCTGGATTGCGGGAGGTACGCGGAACTAAAGCGGAACTACGGAACTACAGTAGCGGAACCACGCGGACCTGTATCGACGTTTTCGACGTTATGGAAATCGCAGGAACTGTGTCCAAGGCAGGCAGGTTTTCCTGCCGGCTGCCTGGGTGCCTTCCGTGCTGAGTTCGGTTCTGTTTTCCCGTGCCGAGTGCCAACCGGCGTTCAACGTGGTTCTGTATTTCTGCGTGTCAGCAACATAGCAGCAACATCGTGATGGCAGTGTTGTGCGTAGTGAACAGAAGACTGGAATTATCGCCGATGTGACCGTGTGTTCGCGTATCAGTGGTGTAACAACAAGATGAGATGACGTAAACTGTCGGGCATTGATGCCGCTGGTCGGGCCGTGATCGGAGGGGGCGGGGTGTCGCAGGTTGACATTCCCCTTTACATTAAAGAGTTTAAGACCACTTGAGAAATTAGGTGCAGTCGATCGACGTGCGGATAATCATGTTGGAACGCTGGTCTGAACGGTAAGCTCCTATCGTACAGTGGCCAATGTGACTGTCGGTCCCCGAGAGCGATTGCGCTCTGGTGAAAAGACTGAACAGTACGAAATAATGACGGAAAGTACTATATTTACAATGAAATTTTAGCATAAAAAAACGTAAAATCGAAAAAAAGCTATCCTTTATTTTGCTGTTTAAATATACTACGGTTCCTGGAGAAACTGCCCTCCAAGTGGCGCGCTGGGATGAGCGCTAGACGTTTTCGAGCTCGCCACGGGGTAGCTCCGTACACTTAACACCTGCCGCAAGTCGCGGCTTTGACTGCATTCAAGTTGCTCGAAAAGCGATCTCTCTGCCCGTGAAGCATCACTTCCAGCTGAGTGAATATCCGCTCTACACAGATTAATTCAAGACGGCAATTGCAGCCGTGCGCGAACAGCACAAATAGAAAAACAAACTACAATAGAAATACTGGCTAGGAAGTGCCGTGCGGGGAAACAAACCCAGGCTTGGAACCGCATTGGAGCGGCTCGATTTATTGGCTTTCAAATAATTACGGCATGATCGAGCGTTTTCTTTTTAATAAGAGATTCATCCCCTGAGCCATTAAAAATACTCTCAGATGTATGACATTGCTGGAAAAAAATCAACATGCTGGGAATATTTTTTATTGCTTAAGGAGTCACCGAAAAATTCCGTACGTTCAAAACGACCAGTATAAAAGACGGAAACGCAGAGCTCGGGAGTAGTGATCGGGTTAGTGTGCTGTTGTATTGCTGTTTGTATGCTGTTGTATTGATGTATGTGTATGCGCTCTATGTATGTTCAGCTGATGCTTGTACCGTAGAACGCGTAATGTGTCTACCTGTGTGAAATAGAGGGTCCTGAAGCGCAATGGTGGCGTCAGAAAATAAAATATTTTTGTAGAACATGAACTGGGCGGTAACTAGCGCCACCTAGCCTAGCTACTTGCGATCAATCTGCTGGACCCTGCCATCTGGTGGCAAGCGATTTAACCTCCTTTTACGCTACGCGGCTACGCCATAATTTCGTGTTACCGTGCTGAAACGAGCCAAGAGGCTGCTTCGGATTTGCTTTTTTGAGAGCGGCTTTTGGTTTTGCGGGCGAATGGTTTACCACTCCTTCGTGATGTGCGGTTGACGCAACGGTTGACGAAGGAATTGTGGCTCGAGGAATAGCAAAGGTAAGACAAAGTGCGCGAACTGGGTGCCGGTTGTCTCCGTTTAACATCGCAGTGCTGACGATGAGACGACTGAGTGACTGACATGCTTTCGAAACGTAAGTTTCTTTACCTGCAGAGGGAAGCCGGCTTCGGAAATAAATACAGTTCGCGGAAAGCTCGTGTTACGTTTTTATTTGCTGCTCCTCTCGCTCCGTACAATAGACTTCGTGTTCTCGTTAAGCCTTATTGAGCTCGATTTGCTCGATTCGTGGCCGCCATATTGAGATGCAGGCGACGGAGGAACTTTTGCTCCCCTGCTTTAGGGACGAAAGTTCCTCCATTTCTGAAGGAACATATGTGTCAAGAGCGTTCCTCCCTTTAGGAGGACTATACTGACCCTTTTTTCTAAGAGTGTGGACCAAAACGACGCAAGCCGTTTTTTGTTGCGACGCGTAGTTTCCGCAATAACGAATTTGTCCATCTTTCGTGAAACACCCTGTATATACGATATCTGTTACGAAAGCGACCATCCATGTCATTGTAAGAAAAAAATACTCGTGATTTTGATTGGCCGCGCACCGAGATGTCCGTGCACCGAGAAGTCCCACACCGAAACGTCCGTGCACCGAGAGGCACGTGCACCGAAAAGTCCGTGCACCGAATAGTCCGCACCGAAACGTCCTTCACCGAAACGCCCTACACCGAAAAGTCCTAAACCTGTTTCGTCCGGAAAGAAAAAAAAAGAGATGAGGTGAGTTTTTGTTTTGGTTTGGTAAAAACTGGGTGAGCTTCTGTCCGGTGAGTTTTTGTCCGGTGAGCTTCCGTCCAGTGAGGTTTTGTCCGGTGGGCATTTATCCGATGACCCATTGGAATAATGGTAAACTTTACAGCCAGGTCCACCGCTTCAAACGTGTACGCTCACGGCAAGAGGACTTCCAATCGAGCTCTCATCATCTAAAGCACGCACTGAAAAAACAAAAAGATATCATCCGCAAGTTACTAAAGTCGCAATTAAAAAAGCCGCCCAACTAAACCGCGCTGACCTCCTGGAAGACCGTCCTCCTCAGGGCAACGCGCAGCGCACCAATTTGTCTAACCTATAGTATGAATTTCCCCAACGTAAATAATATTTTAAGTCGGCATTATAAGATTTTAGTGAACAAAGCGAACGCCTCAAGCGTGCATTCCCATTAGCTCCGGGGTAATTTACAGACGATCACGCAACCTTAGAGACAGCCTAGTTAACTCCCGACTGAATTCGTCCCAACCAAATAACGGATGCCGACCGTGCGTGAAAGCAGGATGCCTGGGTGGGAACATATGCGAGAAACTGACACGGCCAATAGCACGCATTCACAGTTCTCAATAAATATCAGAAGGCAGCTTACATGTGACTGTCCAAATGTAATTTATCTGCTACAGTGTGAGGTATGCAAAAGACAGTATATAGGACAGACTGAGACAGCGTTTGGGTTACGTTTTAACAATCACAGATTGCACGCAAAATCCCTGCCGAGTCTGCCAATTTCAAAACATCTCCGCCTCCAGAACCACACATTCGATAAATTATCTGTTAGACTTTTTGAGTCTGGATTAAAATCAAATGGGGAACGCGAACAATGCGAGTCATATCTTATATTCCGATTTAACACAATAAAAGAAGGAATAAATAGAAGCCCGGGAACACTTGCATCGATTGAGGCGCTATCGAATAAATAGTATGATAACGACCATAAATAATAACGGGAGTAATCCCTGGAAAAGGGGAACAAGAGGGACAAAGGACAAACACAAATCTCCAAACACAGCTAGGTGACTGATGCACGACCGAAAAAATCCGCTTGGTCCTAGTATTGAACCCGGGACCTCTCCATTTCCAGTGGAGCGCTCTACCAACTGAGCTAACCAGGGGTTAGACATCAGTAGAGCAAACGGGTTTTATCAGCTGCCACCAGTCTAACACCAACAAGAGGGAAAGCTTGCATTTTAAGGTTATAATTATAATGCAATTTTAAACGCAAAGGAGCAAGCAAACCGGACAAGAAAGACGAAAGTAATCCCTGCAAAAGAGGAACAAGAGGGACAAAGGACAAACACAAATATCCAAGCACAGCTAGGTGACTGGTGCGCGACCGACAAAATCCGCCTGGTCGGGGCATCGACCCCGGGACCGTGTTGTATATATATATACAACACGGGCACTTCCCGTCATCGTACGTGGTCTCCGAGGAGAAATAAACGAGCATATGCAGATGAATGAACCGTACTTAATCCAATGAATCAAAGAATCAAAAGTTTTCAGGAACCCGCCGAAAGCCAAAAATAACGGCGGGTTAGTGGTGTGGGGCTAAAATTAATGTGAACATGACAAAAAGTATTGTTAGACAAACATTGACTATTTACAGCGGTAGCTGTTATTGTTCCTTACCGGCGAAATCCGGCGTTGTTCGAACGCCAAAACCCTCGTGATCGCGGGGAGAGGGCTGGCGACAACGAGAGGGAGAGAGTGACACCGTTTCTTCGTGCTGTCACTCTCTCCTCCTAATCGCCATTCCTCGCACAACCATGCCATCTCGGGTCTAGACGCCCCCACCTTGCCGCTGCGGAGCTCTTGAATGTTCTCCGCGGGTCTAGAAAGAGGCAAAGACAATGCGCCAGTTGTGGGCTGCAGACGACGAGTCGCAAAAGCGCAAGGCAGACGCAAAACGGCGGAGGGCGCGGGACCTGCACGACGTCGTTCACTTCGTTGCGGCGACTGCCGAATTTCAGAGGGCGTTCCCGGACAACCCCCTCAGGTATTCATGCGACGTCATGTGCAACCGGTTGGGGTTCATATATATATATATATATTTAATTTTGAAGTTCTAGCAATCATACTCGTGTCGGACTCTGACAGAGGGGATCGAAACACACATGAACTTAGTTCGGAAAGGTTTTCAAGTCTCGCTCGGCGCAGATGCTCCTACTTGGTCTTACGTTCAGACGTTTCGCTTGGTCGCGCGCTGAAAACAGGCTTCAGATTTATTTCTCCCCCGTCAAAGGCGGGTGTTTTGAC
>JAZHYW010020545.1:0-16256 GCA_037355805.1 Ixodes ricinus
GGTCATGGGGCGTACCAACCGGGGGTGCAAGGGGGCGCTTTCCCCCCAGTTCTCAGAGTGGGGGGGCAAGGCATCTGTTTTGCCCCCTCAAAAAAAGCCGCTACTGGGCAGGACAAACACTGGCCGGCGGCGACCCAGGGATACCAAGTCCAAGAACAAAGAGCGGGTTGGTGAAAGTACAAGAGTCAAAGAAAAAAAAAACACTTAGGGACAAGGACAGACAGCACAGTTCTTTCAGCTAGCAACACACCTTTATTGGTGCCTTCTTCAATACGTACTATCTCCCTCCTAAATTTTGACACTAATGAAGAAGTTACGGAAAAAATATTATATTTATATACACCTGGGAAAAGAACAATATCCCCAAATACACTAGAAGATAAAGACAAAGAAAATGAGAAAGAAAAAAGTCTGCAGAACCCATCCTTTGGGAATGATTATCTACGTTAATGCGAATAGCATCAAACGGTGCGGAGTTATGCGCGTTCGTCAGGTGGCCGGCACACTCTGGATACGCCAGCCCACTCTTGAGGCGATTCTAAATTTGTTGACACTTTCACAGCCCTGCGCACGATCTCCGCAGCCCAGCACGTGCGTTTGTGTCACTTAGGAAGGCGAGCAAAGCACGCGCCATACGCACTAAACACTCAAAATGGTACCGACCAGACTTTCTGGCGTCTCAGCTAGTCTCAACCAACGCTACTCTAAACGGTTGTTTATATCTTTACCATAGGACGCGCTTTACAGCGCTGTCACAGCTACCGGTGCGCGCGCGTTCCATGCACGAGGGCTCATTCCGCTCTCGTGAGGCTGAGCACAGCCGCTACATCACCCTCTCCCGAGCGCGGAGAGGGTGAGCTAGCGGCCGTGCTCAGCCTCACGAAAGCGGAATGAGCCCTCGTGCATGGAACGCGCGCGCACCGGCAGCTGTGACAGCGCGTAAGCGCGTCCTATGGTAAAGATATAAACAAGTGTTTAGAGTGCGTTGAATGACTGCCTTCATAGCTCTGTGGTTAGCGCGTCTGCCTGCTGATCAAAGGGTCAACGGTTCGAATCCCAGCCGGCGCCGGTCTTTTTATTTATTTATCGACCCGCGGCGTAAGAGGTTAGATAGCCAGATAGATAGATAGATAGATACATAGACGAAAAGTGCGTGAAGTATACAAAGAATGCTATTCGCATTAATATTCGCATTAAAAAACACCACTGACAAGATTAGATAGAGGGCCCTTTGACTAATTCAGCCTCTGGCTTCAGGTAGTTCATCTCCGATCTGGACAACCCAAGAGAAGGAGCAGCGATTTGGTGTTCGTCACCGGCTATCTTGTATGCTTCAATAATCTCTCGGCCGAGCTTCTTCTTGTGTCTTCGAATTATGCTGGTGTCCTGGAACCGGGCTTCACAGTTCGTGCAGAGGCGCTGATGAACAACTATAGGAAGTGTTCACTGGTGGCCATAGCTGTGTGCGCGACTGCTGAGCGCGTGCTGATGGCTAGCTTCCAGGGTTCTTTTGCAACGTGCATTCCATACCGTCAAAATGGCCAGTCTTAGCGGCCTATTAATGGGGGCTCATTCTGAGCATGCGCTCTAGACAGCACCCGCGAATATGGTGCCCAGTGAATACTCCTTATTGAATGAAAAGAGTTGCTTGAAGCACGGAAAACCTCGAGGACGTGCTCTCGTAGGCGGGTGTTCAGGCAACGCCCTATCTGACCAATGTATTGGTCACCGCATGAAAAGGGATGGAGTATGCCACTCCCTCTTCACAGGGAACGGTCTGATTGGCATGTTTGATGGAACATCCTTTGGGGGCTTCGTTGTATTTCACTCGCTTGAAAAGTTGTTTTAGGCGCAACTTGCACGAGAAGACAATTGAAGTGTTGAAGCGCTGCAATTCCCTTCAGTCTGTGTGCAGAGTTTTGCACACATTGTATGGAGACAACATGTGAAGCCTTACTATGTGGAGCACGGGGCCTTTGGGTGGCTAAAATTATCTGAACAAGAATAGTGCTCAGAAGACCTTGCGGATAACCAGCTGTCAGGAGACGTTCTTGTTGTTTTGCAATGCTTAAGCTTAAAAAGTGAGAACATGATTTGGCGCGAGGAGATGAAAGGAGAAACCGAATGATTCCATGTTTTACCAGTTTAGAGTGGGAACTGCAAAATGGAAGAATAGGTTTCCGAGATCGTTGTTGGAAGGCCCAACAAATGCCGGTCGGAAGAAGATGGAGACGTAAATCGAGATACTGGAGACCAATGCCTGAGCTGTCTTCCTTGTGAAATTCAAGCCTGATGATGAAGAAGTAAAGGCTTGAACTACAAATTCAGAAGAAAATATAGATCTGGTGAATGACTAAGTAATGATCCACGTAACGAAAAACATGAAAGACGAAAGTCAACTCTTCAAAGCGAGGTTTGATCTCCCGGTCCACATACAGAAGAAAGATTTCGCTGAGGACCGGGGCAAGGCAGGAGCCTATGCAAACACCTTTCTTTTGCCTGAGAATTTCCTTGCCATGCTCGACAAGCGTCGATTGTAGATATAGGGCCAAAGGTTTTAGAAACCCCGTTCAGATACCCCAGATAACTTTTGAAAGTCGCATGGGCCATGTTTGTGGGTGGTACTTGATACAGAATCCATTAGAAATGCGGGATCTAATCGGTGATATAATTCCTCAATATCTAACGAAAGCATGGTATAGGCCTCGGGAGTAGGATGGAGGTCATGAAGACGAGATACTAGTTCTGTGGAGTTGGCAACTCGGAATGGTTGGTTGAGACTGATCAATGACTGATGCTTTTCCAGAAAAAGAGCAAGAGGCTTCTGCCAGCATCCCTTTTTTGAAATTATGCTTCCTAGGGGAACTCCTTCTTTATGAGTTTTTGAGGTGAAAAACACAGTTAGATATTGCTTGGAAGGAGCCCCAATGGCAGCTTTAAGAGCCGGGAGATTAAGGGAGCAACACAGTTGCTTTGCCTTTGAGCGGAGAGAGTGTGAAGGCCTAGTCTTAAAAGTATCAAAATTATTTTTAATGCCTGGCTCACCTTCTGTCCATAAGAACCTTCATCTAAGATGACAAAAACACCAGTTTTATCTGATTCCAGTAATTGCAAGTGACATCTTTGCAACTCTTTGACTGTAGCCCGGATTGGAACTTTGACCGTAGGTGGAGGAGGATGAGCGCAGGCGGATCGGACTCCAGCATCAAGAAATGCTTGCCGTTCTTGTTCTGGATTGTGAATCGCAACAGAATGAACTGAAGTTAGTTGGTCGACCCTTAAAGTTGGAATGTTCGCAGAAAACTTGGAACCCTTGGAAAGGAGATCCAAGGTGCCAGGGCTGAGTTGATGGTCACATAGAACAACCGGAGGCTCAAATTTCGTTTGGAGGGTCTTATGGTGAGAACTGGTCACACCTGTGACAACTTTCTACCATGAAGATTCGAGAAGATTGGACGCAGCTTTTGGAGTAACCGGAAAGATTGGTGGGTTCCATAAGCTGGACCAAAGGTGATGTTCACCTGTTGTGGGAGGATCGTCTCCATTGCGCGTAATCGTTGAGACCTCCTTCCTTGAAATCTGCATGAGCCTGTAGTCGGTAAAACATGGAATCATTCGGTCTCTCCTTTCATCTTCTCGCGCCAAATCATGTTCTCACTTTTATAAGCTTAAGCATTGCAAAACAACAAGAACGTCTCCTCAAAGCTGGTTATCCGCAAGGTCTTGAGAACACTATTCTTGTTCAGTTAATTTTAGCCACCCAAAGGCCCCGTGCTCCACGTAGTAAGCCTTTAAATGTTGTCTCCATACCATATGTACACAACTCCGCACACAGACTGAAGGGAATTGCAGCGCGCTTCAACACTTCAATTGTCTTCTTGTGCAAGTTGCGCCTAAAACAATTTTGCAGACGACTGAACAACAACGAAGTCCCTAAAGGATGTTCCATCAAACATGCCAGTCAGACCGTTCCTTGTAAAGAGGGGTGGTATACTCCATCCCTTTTTCATCCGGTGACCGATACATTGGTCAGACAGGCGTTGCCTGAACACCCGCCTACGAGAGCACGTCCTCGAGGTTTCCCGTGCTTCAAGCGACGCTTTTCATCCAATAATTGTTCATCAACGCTTCTGCAAGAACTGTGAAGCCCGGTTCCAGGACACCAGCATAATTCGAAGACACAAGAACAAGCTCGATCGAGAGATTATTGAAGCATACAGGATTGCCGGTGACGAACACAAAATCGCTGCTCCTTCTCTTGGGGTGTCCAGAGTTGAGATGAACTACCTGAAGCCAGAGCTGAATTAGTCAAAGGGCCCTCTATCTGATTTTGTCAATGGTGTTTCCTTTTTCCTTTCTTATTTTCTTTGTCTTTATCTTCTAGGGTATTTGGGAGTTTCGTCCTTTTTCCAGGCGTATTTAAATATATTATTTTTTTCGTAACTTCCTCATTAGTTTCAAAAGTTAGGAGGAAGTGTGTGCGTTTCGAAGGAGACATCACTAAATGTGTGTTGCTAGTTGAAAGAACTTTGCTGTCTGTCCTTGTCCCTAAGTGTTTTTATTCTCTCTTTCACTCTTGGATACCAAGTGCACCGCCCCCGGCCCTAAGGGGGGGGGAGGCGGGGGGGTTGGTTTGCCCCTCCACTCCAAAACAAGTTGGTACGCCACTGGCCAGGGCTCGCCGTTTCCGCCGATCCTGATCCGAACCTCGCTAGTGAAATGCTCCAGGGATCGCCATGGACCAGACCAGACAGAACGGCGGTATCGTTCCCGCCCGGCCCAAGAATCGTGCAGCACGCTCTTCCTCTTTCCTCGCCGGCTGGCCCTCGCTCGCGCCTCGCTCGACCGTCCTCTTCTTCTCCCGACGCCCCACGACACTATAATAAAATGTGGATAATTAGAACGAACCAAACTCTGCATGCTGTACACAAGCCTGGTGTAAAAAGGCGACAGGCAACAAGGTGTACATGTGAGAAGAATATTTACGTTTCGCATGAGTTTTTTCTAACGAAAAACTTTTTGTTATTTAAAGGTTTGAGCGTGTTGGTGATTTACATTGACATAAAACGAAAGAAACACACAAGAGGATGAAACAGACGACACAGCTTTCGACTTGCAACCACAGATTTACTGGGGCGGACAGCCGCTCAGGGCTCGACTTGGAGAGGCGATGGGGAAGGGGGAGGGGATGAGAGGAGATGCAAGAGACAGAGGGAGACCGTCGCGGGGGCGAACACAGCGGGCGGTCGGGAGTCTGGTCTGTGGCCAGACAGTGGAAGCTGTGACCTCAGTGGAAGCTGTGGCCTCAGTGAACCAGTTGAAGTATGGGGATATTGCACGTGAGGACTCAACTCCGATGTGGACATCGCATTGACACCAATAAAGCATATTTATCGAACTTGTTTTTGTGTGTATCCTTAGTTTAAAAAGCTTTAATTCCAATATATTGACAAATTTGGGCAAAAGAAACAAAGAAAGTATCTTTGAAGTAACTGCCCTATTGAAAATTCCATCAAGATACGTAATTTGGGTCACTGACTGCCCGTCAGCAGCCCTGGTGGAACGTGCCCTGATGGTCCATCAGATGACGTCTGACTGCCAGTCAGCAGCCCTGGTGGAACGTGCCTTGATGGTCCATCAGATGACGTCTGACTGCCACTGATGGAATGTTCCAAATTACGTATGTGGTGGTCTTCGATGGAATGTATCTTCCAAGTTTGCGTTTTTCAGGTAAAAGGAACCAGTACGAATATGTCAGATACAGGCCGGAATGACAAATGCCGGTTCCGCCTAGACCCAAAATTGGGGCACCAGTTCGTATCCACCCTGAAACCGCGCATTTCACAGCCCCAATTTTAAACCCAGGGGTGCACCGCTGGAATTCCCGCTGCGCTCACCACTAGACTCTACAAAACAATTTGGTGCTATGCCCTTAGCCGTTACAACCGAGAGATCGTCGCGATTTAAGACCCAGGCGGACTGGGTCTGAAATTGCGACGATCTCTCGGTTGTAACGGCTTAGGGCATAGCACGAAATACTTTGTAAAGTCCAGTGGTGAGCGCAGCGTAATTCCGGCGGCGCACACGGTCGTCCAGGCGTCGTCACCAAACACGGTGCACGGAACACACACACAGCACGCACAAGCACAGTATCCAGTGTTGAGTGCATCGGGAAGTTCCGGCGGGCAAGCGGTATCCGAGTTGTCCAAGTATTCTCACCAAGCACACCAGCGCCGGTGGCAATCAGTTCGTCGAACAACGTTTCATGGACAAATCGTTTCGTCGACAGTGCGATGTTTCATCGACAGATCGTTTCGTGGAAACCAGCACCCACTCGTTTCATCGACAGACGTTGCGACGTTTCGTCGACAGCTCGCTCTGCCAGCTCCGTCAGCTGCGTGCTCCTCGCGGCCTCTGCGCCTGCGCGGCGCGCGGCCTTGTGCTGGATGGATGGATGGATGAAAGACGGACGACTGGGCCAAGTAGGGCAAACCAGTGCGCAGCCATCTTGCCTCACCAATTTAAACTCTATTTTTTTTTTAGAGCGCAGTTTTTAGGCGTTAGCTTCCGGCTTGAGCGGCGTCGGCGTCGCCATCGCCGGCGGCGTAACCGCGCGGTGCGTTATGGGGCATTTCCTATGATGCAAAGCGCGGGGAGGAGGACGAGGGGGTGTGGAGGAGGAGGTGAAGGAGGAGGGGAGGACGAGGGGATGAGCTTGAAGAATGAGGGGAGGAGGAGGACGAGGAGGGGAGGAGTAGCAGGGAGGATGAGGAGGAGGGAGGAGGGGCATACCCTCCCCTCAGTGCCCTTCCTTCCTCCTCCTCAAGAGCTGCGCTCTAATTCGGCGTTACAGGGTGTTGTAAACGTCTTTCATTTTTTCCTGGGTGATTTCAGATAAGATCGACCAAAAGTCAATCTTACTTTCTGCTTTCTTCTTTTTTTTTTTCCAGATTACCGATTGCACCGATGTCGGAACTTACGATTTGTATGGTTTCGCTCGTGTCTTTGCCCGAACCTTTGGGGAAGCTTTGTCAAAGCCGGAAAGTTTTGTACTCGACCACTCTCCTTTATAAAATTAGATTCTTAAAACATTCAACAATGTGCGCTGCTCTTGAGGGCTAGCGCTTTCGGCAGCATACGTGATCGAGGCGCCTGTACGTCATCGAATGCAACCCTTTGCGGGCTGGCCGCCGGCACTCCGACTGTTATGACGAAGTGGCAGGGCCGTTTCCAGCGCAAGTGTATCTTTCCGCGCGTCGCGTCTTTTGGTAGATTCCTCAAGAGCCATCTGAACACAGCATAGATAGTCCACACGTCAAAACACTAAAGCTCTTTAAAAAATACAAAATGAAAGGAAAAACGAGGTTTTTTTGCGGTGCACACAGCCATTCTATTGTTGAAAATGGCATAAATCGGTTTTCAAGCTAATTGGCACCTGGCCTTAGCCGCTAGCACTAAACTTTGGAGGAGACTGAGCATTCGGTTACACGTAGTTTACTTTTACGGTTATAAAACACGGTTCTTTTCTTTTTTTTTCAAAGACCGGGTATTCAACGTACTGTACTATCCCCCGCAAACAATTTTTAGACTGCAGCATATTTAGTTTCTGGATATCAAGTAACACAATAGTTCTGCATATGTTATGTCTGTACTCAAATTTTGCATGCACATAAACCAATGCGTTACCAAAGAACATTAGATTTAGCCGCTCTTTTTATGCAAAGAACTGGGTCACGAACTTGTCGCAGGTATTTCTCTGCTGGCATCAATAAAAAAACAATTGAATGTCGCATCTGAGCAACCGTCGGCTGCTGCCGACAAATCTCGTCTAGTGGTACTCCCGCCTCCACGGCCTTGGATGTGGGGGCTGCTCGAGAGCTAGAAGCTATATAATACATTAAGTTGCACATTTGATATCAACTATGGTTTACTTTGTGTAATAAGATTAAACCTGGGGTAATGTTTTATTTACCTATTACCGTCTCGTTTTTTTTTTTTTTTTTTTTTGCATTGCAATGCAGCGGTTTTCAGGTTTACTCGCGGGCACCGTGTTCGCGGGAGTGCGAGAGTCATTGTTTTTCATGCTTTTGTGGTTTATTTTTATTTGAGATTGTTTTACAGCCCCTTCTTATGTAATGTCCTTTTTATAAACGGCCCTTAAGAATAAATGACGATGAAACAAGTGCGACTACAGTGCTTTTCGCGTATAGGTCGCAGTAGCCAGTAACATACTACATCACTTTTCCTTTTGGATAATTAAGGTTAATGTATATGTTTAATTTAAATTTAAATATTAGGGTTGTAATGTAGCAATAAAAGACTACAAGTTGTATTTTTGTTTAAAAATAACCAATATGACAAAAAAAAATCAGTCTCCACGCCCTTTCCCGCAACCCATCATTGGATCGAAGTTTTGTTTTGCGCCTACGCTTATTTTTCTCCACCACTTTTCTGCGCGCAAAGCCCTATGCGCTCTTGCTTATTCCATGTGGCATGGATGAAAGCGAGAGGGTAGCGCAGTTGCTCTCCTTGAGAGCAACTGCGCTAGGCATGCGCTAGGCGACTGGAGAGCAGTTGCTCTCTAAGGTCGTCTTTGTCGTCTGTTACAACCGCTTGTAGCTACTTGAGTTTCCGGCATTTATTTCGGCGCCGCAAAAGAGAAAAAGAAAGAAAAAAAAGTTTGTCGACGAAACGTTTTAGCGTGGTGCTGTCCACGAAACGATTTTCGACGAAACGTCACAGTGTCGACGAAACGTGTGTCCATGAAACGTGTGTCCACGAAAAGTTGTCCACGAAACGTAATTCCACGAAACGAGTTTCGACGAAATGATAGGGACCCCACCAGCGCATCCAGATGCCGAGCCAAACTGCAATGGGTCGGCAGCTTCGCACTATATAAAGATTCAAAGCCGAGGTCAGTGGGTATCCATCCAGGGCAACGATAGGCGCGTCAGTATCCGTGCGCCCGCAGCGCGAAACGTCGCCGCCGGGCGAGCGCCGGCCGCCAGACCGACACGAGCGCAGAACCTAAACTCTCGAAGCGCTGCCGCCCGCTGCAACAGACAATGCAAGTCGCGTGTCGTCACCAAACTCGGTGCACGGAACACACACACAGCACGCAATAAGCGCAGTATCCAGTGTTGAGTGCATCGGGAAGTTCCGGCGGCAAGCGGTATCCGAGTTGTCCGGGTATTGTCACCAAGCACACCAGCGCATCCAGGTGCTGAGCCAAACTGCAATGGGTCGGCAGCCTTTCGGACTCACGACAGACTGAATCTTGTCGAGGAGAAATTCTACTAAAACATAAGACATTGTAGAGACCGGGCTGGATCGACAGGGTGGCACAAGCGCGCAAACAAAACGAGTTGAGAGCGATCGTTCATGGAAGCTCGGCGAAGCTTCTATGGGCGAAGCGAAAGTGGCGAAAGTGAGGGTGGCGCGTTTGGCGTGCTCGGCATGTTCGGCGTTTCGGCGGGCTTCTGATCAGGGTTGTTGGGTGCCCTGCTTGTCATATCTCTAGCATCAGCGGTTTTATGGGCTCACTTTCCGAAATCGTTTTCTCGTGCATAGATTATTTTTCGTATTCATAGATTTGACGAAATAGTGGTATCCGAACGAACTCTACCGCCTTTGACCGTACGTCTGTCTGCACGTCAAAGCTTTTGACGTACAATCAGAGACAATCGATGTACAGTCAGAATCGTCACCAAAAATCTTGACGGCACTTCGCGGCGGCCGACTGCCACCAGGAAACCAACAGAAAGCCGACAAGCGGAGTCTGCCTGGAGTTTGACTGTCGGTAAGAGTAACTTGATGGCCAATCAGACGTGCTTGACGTGCAATCAAGCACAGTACAGGTAGTCCACTGAAAACATCGACTCCCAGACAGCGTAACATTGATGGATTTTTCCTTCAGGATGTACCTGTACTAGGTACTCTTTAGAACTAGTACCTAACTTTGTTTCAGCTGGGTCCAGACGCAGCTGATGCCACGAGCACGAGCGTGCAGGCCCTGAACAGTTGCTTGCATTGCACGCAGCGACGCGTGCTTGGCAGGGACGCTGAAAGCCCGGAACTCGCGCATGTAGCATCGCCTGCGTCTGGACCTAAGCTGAAACGAAGTATAGGTACCTTTTCGTATGAGTACCTGTAACTGTATGTTAGGTACATTTTTGAAGTAACTTTTACAGCCCTGCCTCCATCTCTGACTTCATAACTAGAAACACCCTGAGCTGAAGCTTGGTTGTGCAGGTAGTACTATGTATGGTGAGGAATTTCTGTGAATCTGAACGTTATCACCGTAGCGTAATTGGATTCTGTTATAGGGCATTCGAGTGTCATATCTTTTTTGTGTTTTAGAGCGCAGCTCTTAGCGCCCGTTTCCGGCTTGAGTGGCGTCGCCCTCGCCGTCACCGTCGGCGTAACCGCGCGTTACATGCAACTCAACGTTGCATGTCGCCACAACCACGCGTTGCAGGCAACTCAGGTTGCATGCAACGTGAGTTGCATGCAACTCAGCGTTGCATGCCGCCGTAACCACGTTGTTGCATGCTATTCAGGTTGCATGCAACCTGAGTTGCATGCAACCTGTTGCTCGCAACCCCCTGAAGTCATGCGTGACCCCAGGCCAAGTGACTACCAAGCCACGTGACCAGGTCATGTGGCCCTCCATGTCACGTGACCCCCTGGTCACGTGACCCTCAGAGCACGTGACCCCCAGAGATCCGTGACCCACCCGTGCCTTCCCTCCTCCTCAAGAGCTGCACTCAATTTGGCGTTACAGAGAGTTGTAAACGGCTTTCATTTTTTAAATGTCAACTTGAAGTTGGTGCATCGCGGAGTGAGGCGAGGAAGAAAAATACACGGAGCTCCCGCGTGATTCCTCCATGTGAATCCATTTCTCAGTCTAGCATCCTAAAGGCTCAAGACAAGGATACAGCGAACCGACCGGAGCACCGTAACAGGGCACGTGACAACGCATCAGAAAAGAGCCCTCCTTGTAGACAACTGTAATGTTCTGTTTTCTGTAGTTATAATTAGGTTTCTGCAGCCGTAGCGTCTCTACGTCCTGCCAAGTTAAAGGGTCATGCACAGAAGTTTAAACGCCAGAAGTTTTCGGAAACAATTAACTTACCTTTGCAAAAAATAACAGGCCGCTATTTTTCACCAACAATTCACATACCTTGTGAATGCAGTGGCTTGTAGACAATCGCCGTATTTGAGATTTATATGCAAAATAAAATGGAAAGACAAGCGAAAACAAACTGAGCAGTCCTTGTGAATCCTCATACATCTACGGCTGCGACACCTTATCGGGACCTATTTTACACACGAAGATGACTTTTTTTTTCTGCAACTACCACACAAGAAGAAGACAGATATTTCGTCACCTATGTAGGTGACATCTTCAGTATGCGCTGAAGAATGAGACGAGATGCCAGTCAGTCATTCTCACAGATAACCTCGTAAACGTCCGGTGTGGGGTCGCAGTCTGTGTAATCACGCCGATTAACCACGACTCCAGGGTCTTCTTCGGTACCCAGCGCTGTTCTCGTGGCAAAGTCATTGCAGTGTCCAACGTTGAACGTGCGGCCTGTCGTCCAATATTGTTTGACGAGGTCAGTTGTTTTGCATGTGGTGTGTGTGGCTTTACAGCGGAGCTGTTAAGGCGCTAGTTTCCCTAGGATCGTGGTCCGCCGGATTAGAAATGATGACACCGCACTCTGGACAGCTACCGCCATCTATGAGCGACGGTGGCAAGCAGACAACTGGTTGCCGCCGTCGCTCGTAGATGGCGGAGCTGTCAGAGTTCGGTGTCGTCATCGAAATGCGACGGCGACGTGCGCAGCAGCGCGAATGGTTCCGCAACCGCCGCAAAACCACTATCGCCTGAAGTTCCACTGCGTCGAGCGCTTCAGATTCTCTTGCGAAAAGAAGATCTGATCGCTCGCCTGGAAAGCCACCGCCGAGTACAGAAACTACAGCTCCGCTGCTCTTCCTTCTTCACCAGAGTGGAAAGGCTGAAAGTTTTCCAATATCTCTTGTTTTCACCTTTTCCGTCTTGTTCATCCAACCCGCATATCGCTACAGTCACTACACCGCACTGTTATATACCACTTCACTTTGAATGTCCGCAGGGGTACAGTATTTTGGTGTTGTGAAAATATTCATTAAAGTATAATATGTCTTAAGCAGCTTGTACATCCTGAACGGACGGAAGGCTCTTCTAATAGGCCCTTTCCGGAATTCAGTGCCATATGGTGACTCAAATGGCAGTTTAAATTTTACCGTACTAATGGCGGCAATGAACCTGTGGTCTGCAGTATTTTATGGGACACCGTCACTTTCGCAAATCAACGGTGAACGAGAATGCGCGCTCTATTGCTATAGTTCTTTTTTCAATCTCGTTTTGAGTCGATGGCGAAAAAGATGCAACTATACCCGTTTTCACCTTAAGAAAAAAAGTGGGTGTGTCCCTCTCGTCGCATGCTTATTGGTTGCATGCCGTCGCACATATTATTCTGTTATGCAAAGTAGTTCCGATAAAAGATAGCTCTTTGCGAAGCTAGGGTCATTTAAAGGGGCGATGCAACAATTTTTGTAACTTACGCAAATACCGCTTAGAACGGATCCCTGACGTTGATGACCTATGAAACACGCGTTCGTTTTTCGCCCCACGCAATAGAAGTCCCAGAAACAAATTAAAGAAAAACGAGCAGCGTTCAACCCCTCAACTCGCAGCCAGAACAAGCGGCCACGTGATCTGGAATGGATTATATGCCGCCAATGTTGATCATAGCCACGCGCTGGGGTTGGCAAAGCACAGGACACGCGCTGAGTTCCAGACATTGTTATGGCTCGGCTATTGTCGTCGTTGAAGCGATTGGACACGGGCCACTACCCGAATGCTTCTCGAGCTAGTAATTATCACGAGCCCAAATCGAGCGCCCACGCAATGCTCGGGTCCAATCTATGAACCGCATTCAAATATCGTCACTGGGGTGTACTGCGATCCCCACGTTACGTCATCAAATTTTGCAAAAGAGAGATTGAATGAAAATGATCGTTTTTGTCCTTGAAATTACACCGCAACAAAGGAGTTTCTTGGCCAGTGGCGTTGCGTGCGAGTATCCTTGAGTCCCACCAGTGCCAGTAAGCTCGTGTAAAGTGAAAAACATTCCAACTGAATACCGTTGCACAGCTCCTTTAAGCTAAGATAAATTTGTTGTTCTCAGAAGGATAACTAATATACCTCCTTAGTACGCGTGTATTCACGTAATTCAACGCCTCACAAAGATCTCGAGGATCGATAAATGGCGACTCCAACAACTCTGGATGATCGGTCTGTGTTGTGCAGCATTCTTTCCTGAAGACGTTTCCCCTCGAGGTGTGCTACAAACGTCACGCAAGTGGAAATGTCCTACCAAGCCAGACAAGGCAGTCGGTTTTGAACGTTTATTCTTGGATGCGGCGGCGAGTACCAAGAAAAAATCAGCAGAACCCATCCTTTGGGAATGATTATCTACGTTAATGCGAATAGCATCAAACGGTGCGGAGTTATGCGCGTTCGTCAGGTGGCCGGCACACTCTAGATACGCCAGCCCACTCTTGAGGCGATTCTAAATTTGTTGACACTTTCACAGCCCTGCGCACGATCTCCGCAGCCCAGCACGTGCGTTTGTGTCACTTAGGAAGGCGAGCAAAGCACGCGCCATACGCACAAACACTCAAAATGGTACCGACCAGACTTTCTGGCGTCTCAGCTAGTCTCAACCAACGGTACTCTAAACGGTTGTTTATATCTTTACCATAGGACGCGCTTACAGCGCTGTCACAGCTACCGGTGCGCGCGCGTTCCATGCACGAGGGCTCATTCCGCTCTCGTGAGGCTGAGCACGGCCGCTACATCACCCTCTCCCGAGCGCGGGAGAGGGTGAGCTAGCGGCCGTGCTCAGCCTCACGAGAGCGGAATGAGCCCTCGTGCATGGAACGCGCGCGCACCGGTAGCTGTGACAGCGCTGTAAAGCGCGTCCCATGGTAAAGATATAAACAACCGTTTAGAGTGCATTGAATGACTGCCTTCATAGCTCTGTGGTTAGCGCGTCTGCCTGCTGATCAAAGGGTCAACGGTTCGAATCCCAGCCGGCGCCGGTCTTTTTTATTTATTTATCGACCCGCGGCGTAAGAGGTTAGATAGCCAGATAGATAGATACATAGACGAAAAGTGCGTGAAGTAGCCAAAGAATGCTATTCGCATTAAAAAATGTGGTGGAAGTCGTCAACCTGACTGCCGCCGCAACGAGGATCAGTGTTAGCTCGGTCTACGAGATCATCCCTAGCTTCAAACGTGCCAACGGAGCTGTGAAATCTCCTTCAAAGAAGCGCCCGAAATTCGCTGAGAAAAGAAAGAGGATTTCAAATCACGACGCTGCACGTTGACGGCCGTGAGAAGCTGCCTGAACAATTTCTTCCGTCGGAGGGAGATCCCAAAGTTGAAGAAAATTGCCGCTCGTCTCCAAGAAGACGACGTGCTGCCGTCTTGTTCCGGGACAACCCTGTATCGCCTGCTGAAGGACATGCGTTTCGAGACACAAAAATGGAATCGCAACTCCTTCCTAAGTGAGAGAGAGGACATCGTCGTGTGGAGGCGGCGGTATTTGAGGGCAATCGGAAAGCACAGAGCCAAGAACCGCAACATCCACTTCAAGGACGAAACTTGGGTGAACGCCGGCCTCACAGTTGACAAGGTGTGGACTGACAGCACCATAAAGTCAGCAAGGCAAGCCTTCATGTCTGGACTGATGACCGGGCTAAAGGCTCCTTCTGGAAAAGGTGAAAGAGTGCTTGTCGCCCACGCAGGTAGTGACACTGGCTTCGTGTCCGGCTGCCTGGCCGTGTTCCGTGGGAAGAAAAAGGGGGACTACCACGATGAAATGGACTCGAACAGGTTTGAAGCATGAAGCAGGCTCCCACCGCACCACTGCGAACTAAATCCCATAGAGTTGATATAGGCACGAGTCAAGCAGGAGGTCGCGTCCAAGAACATCGCATTCAAGCCCAATGACGCTGAGCGGCTCTTGAGGGAAGCAGTGGACAACGTAAGAACTGTCCAACATCCACCATGCTGTTTCAGATTATAATCGAGATTCTTACCGCCATCCACATACAGGGCCACTAGGGCAACAAGCAGAAGCGTTGATGGGATCCTGGAAGAACGTATCTCACATCAACCACGCTGTTTCTGCTTATAATCAGGATTTGCACCACCATCCCCACACCACGGAACTTAAGAAAACAGAATTAAGGAATAAAAATTGAAATTCACGGCGACACACAAGGAAACCGATTGCCCACTCAATATATACATGTGAACGTCAATGTAATAACGTAAACAGAGGTGTATTAGGACAGAATAAACTATGCAAACTTACGTTCGTGGCTGGTAGCAGATCTGATCAATACGAGTTCATCAAGTTTGCGGGTGATGTCGATGATGTCAGCTAATCTTTCCTTTAGCGCTTCTTGGTTGCCGATAAAAACTGTAAATACGCTAAAACTGGCAGACTTGATTTTTTTCTCATGGTGTTTTTAGAAAGCCGACGGTATAAACAAGATTAGATATACAAAGTTATGTTTATTGAAAACAGTTTAAAGAAGCGACGCTTAATTGTGCACAGCATAAGCATGTTTATCAGAAACAAACGCTATTTAAATAGGTGTGTTCTAGCTTTCTGCCACTAGAGGATGCTGCAGTGCTAAATTCGTTTTGGGTTCGGTCTCTAATTGTGGATCCCACCACCTCCTGACGGAGAGTGGTGAAGTCTACGCGATGATCGCGCCATTTCCGATTACGCCGGTCACGACATGACTGATCGACTCTGGGACATGACTGCTGGTCGACTGCCCCATCAGTAAGCGAATGTACGCTTAGCATCATATTTCTTCAAGACCCAATCATCCTTTCAAGATGAGATTGTCTCACCGACTGGCGAGAGGAGCGACGTCGACGACGGTCTCACCCTCGTTTGGGCGATGAACAATCGACGGGGTTAAACCGAGAAGGACAGCATGGTGGTCTCCAGAGGATTGTTAACGCCATCAAAAGAGACGAACGCCGGATATGAGGTGTTCTTGCAGACGTCTCAAGTGATGGTCCGGAAGTTTACCGGCATGCAAATTGTCAATACTTTAACTGGTGTAGCACATACATCCGCGTCAAGGGGCCATGAAAGATTTTCAAACTTCTTCCTTAGCTG
>JAZHYW010020549.1:0-37749 GCA_037355805.1 Ixodes ricinus
GCTCGTGGCCTAACGGTTATCGCGCGTGCCTTCCGCGCAGAAAGCCCAGGGTTCGATCCCTGGGAGCGGCGCGTCTTTTATTTATTCTTCCAATTTAGATTTCTGGTAATTTCGAGAACCGTGTTGCTCGTTCTAGGTTAGAATGTTCTGCGCGCCGAATGTTCCAGGACGAATGTTCCAGAATCCCACGCGTGCACAAAAGGGGCTCCGCGTAACCAGCCGGACTCAGTTTCGCCCCAGCGTTCGACTCTGCTCTTTCGCCGACTTCGACGCCCGCGACGCTCTACTGTTATCTTTTGTTTCCTTCTTTATTTTGGGGGCACAAGTTCGCCCGATTAAACGTTTAGTTTACTCAGTTAGTCACCGCCTCATCACTTGTCATTCGTGACATTTTGGTGGAGGTGCGGGGTAGTGCATTTTATGCCCGTTGAGCGTACCCCTCCGAAGACATCCCGTCCAAAAGAGGTGCTCAACCCCGGAAGGTTACCCATCGCAGAAGACACCGACGCCCGAGCAAGCCGCCATTCCGAAGTCCAACTCCCGGGATCCGGACTCCTGCTGTGCAAGCCGAAGAAGAACATCCCGACGATGACCACCCCACCCGTCGTCGTCCTGCCCGTCGCTCCGCGGACGCCTACTCCCTTCCTCGGCGAGAGCTACGAGGACGTCGAAGACTGGATCAACCAGTACGAGCGCGTCGCTCGCCACAACGGGTGGAGTGACGAACAGCGCCTGCAGAACCTCTATTTCTCGCTTGAAGGAACTGCAAGGCGCTGGTTCGAAAACCACGAAGCTTCCTTGACTTCATGGGAGCTTTGCAAGAACGAGCTGACGCGAACATTCGTCAATCAACATCGAAGGAGAGGGCCGAAGATTTGCTGCAATCCAGGACCCAGGGCCCCAATGAGAGCGTCACGAGTTTCGTAGAAGACGTCCTGCGCCTGAGCTCCCGCGCCGACCCTCAGGCCACCGAGGCAAAGAAGCTGCGTATTCTGATGCGCGGCGTGAAGGACGACATTTTCGGGGGACTCGTACGCAACCCACCGACAACCGTTCAAGAATTCGTCAACGAGGCGACGAACATGGAGCGTGCCATACTTGCAAGGGCAACCCACTACCAGCGGCATCCCGGCGTAGCCTCCCCTCGCCATCGGTATTCGACCATGGCTCCAGCCTGACTGAAATTCGCGAGATAATACGCGACGTCGTCCGAGAAGAGCTCAGGAAGCTCCTGCCTGCTGCCAACCAACCGGCTTCGCTGTCAATAGCCGAAGCTGTCCGCGAAGAAGTTCAGCGGGCAATCCAACCGGAGGCTCCTGCCACCGTAGCAGCACCAGGGGAGCCCGCTGTCAGCTATGCCGCAATGGTCCGACGAGCCCCATCATCCCCGCGTCCGTACGTGGTGACTCCCCGACGTGAACCTCCAGCGCCGCAGTATTCCCGACGCCAGGACGATCGGGCGCACGTCCGCCCAGAACCAGCTGCGCCAAGGAAGACCGACGTGTGGAGGACGGCCGACCGACGCCCGCTGTGTTACCACTGCGGGGAAGCTGATCATGTGTACCGCCGATGCCCATACCGACGACTCGGGCTGCGCGGGTTCCACCCGAACGATCCGCGCCCCCGTTTTGGTGAACGCCCTCGGGAAATCGACGAGTACCTGCGACGACCCCAGTCCCCCGAGCCTGCGTCCCGCCGAGAGTTCCGGTCGCCGTCGCCACGACGTCCAGCGTCGCCGATGCACCGACCCCGACGTGAAAGCCTGTCGCCCCTCGCTCCTCGCCGGGGAAACTAGGCGCGGCAACCCCTGGAGGTGGTGTTGCCGAAGATGACCGACGGAAACATCCTCCACGAACGTCGGAGGGCCCCCACTCTAACGACGCCGCACGTAAAAACGACGCTCCTGCGACGGTAAAGAATAACCTAAACGTCGTTATCGATGGCCACGACGCGTCGGCTCTCGTCGACACCGGAGCAGACTACTCCGTCCTGAGTGGGAGGCTCTCCCAACGCCTTCGGAAAGTGACGACGCCGTGGGATGGCCCACAGATACGAACTGCCGGTGGGCACCTCATCACACCAGTCGGGAGGTGCACCGCTCGCGTCGAGATTCACGGTGAGACATGTCCGGTGAAGTTCGTTGTTCTACGAGACTGTGCAAGAGACGTTATACTCGGCATGGACTTTCTCTGCGAATACGGCGCCGTCATCGACCTGGAAGCCAACCAGCTGACACTGCGGAAACCTGTTGTGACGTCCGGGGATCAGGAAACAGCATCGGCCACCTCAGCCACAGCACGTGTATTGTCCGAGCACGTGAACTTGCCACCGCGCTCGAGTGTGCTGGTGCCTGTCGGAACCGAAACAGCAATCTGCGGAGACGCCCTGCTGGAAGGTAATGTTCAGCTGCTCCTAGGTAGAGGGATTGGTGTCGCCAGAGGCGTAACAAAGCTCCAAGATGGACGCACCGCTGTCCTTGTAACGAACTTCCGACAAGAGGCTCAGCACCTTACAAAAGGTACCACCGTGGGACACATCGAGGAGCTCCAGGACTCAGCAGCAATCACCGGAATATCTGAAGACTCCACTTCGTCGCAACGCGAGACAGCGTCATCCTTTGATCTCGACATCGACCCAACCCTCCCCCTTTCCCACCGACGACAGCTGACTGACCTCCTCGCCGAGTTCTGTGAGTGCTTTGCCACGTCATCAAAGGTACGCCAGACGACGATTGCGAAGCATCGAATAGTTACTGATGACGACGCCCTTCCTGTACATCGACCGCCGTACCGAGTTTCCGTGAAAGAAAGGGAAGTCATCCAGAAGCAAGTTCAGGAAATGATTGATGACGACATCGTCCAGCCCTCAAACAGTCCGTGGGCTTCCCCAGTAGTCCTGGTGAAGAAAAAAGACGGAACCCTGAGGTTCTGCGTGGACTATCGCCGGCTAAACGCAGTAACAAAAAAGGACGTCTACCCGCTGCCACGCATCGACGACACTCTGGACCGGCTGCGCCACGCCCGATACTTTTCGTCGATGGACCTGAAAAGTGGGTACTGGCAGATAGAGGTCGACGAACGGGATCGGGAGAAAACTGCCTTCGTCACGCCGGACGGACTGTACGAATTTAAAGTGATGCCATTCGGACTGTGCACCGCACCGGCGACCTTCCAGCGCGTAATGGACACCGTCCTATCCGGCTTGAAATGGCAAAGCTGTCTCGTTTACCTCGACGACGTCGTGGTATTCGCAAGCGACTTCGACGAGCACCTGAGACGTCTGCGAGCCGTGCTACAGGCTATCCAGAGTGCTGGACTGACACTAACGCCATCAAAATGTCGGTTTGCTTACGGCAAGCTCAAATTCCTGGGCCATGTCGTGAGTGCTCAGGGTGTAAGCCCAGACCCTGACAAGACATCCGCTATCGCCGACTTTCCGAAGCCATCAGACAAGAAAGCCGTACGAAGATTTCTTGGGCTGTGCGCTTACTACAGACGTTTCGTTCGCGATTTCGCCAAGGTTTCTGCACCGCTCACGCATCTGACGAAGGACGACGTGGACTTCCGGTGGGGGAGGCGCAAGAACAAGCGTTCAACGAACTGAAGGAAAGACTCCAATCGCCCCCTATCCTCGGACACTTCGATTCATCAGCAGAAACCGAAGTTCACACGGACGCCAGCAACGCCGGGCTCGGCGCGGTACTCGTCCAAAGACAAGATGGAGCAGAGAGGGTGGTCGCTTACGCAAGCCGGGCGCTGTCGAAGGCAGAGCAAAATTACTCAACGACCGACAAGGAATGCCTCGCTGTCGTCTGGGCATTAACCAAGTTCCGCCCGTACCTGTATGGAATCCCGTTCCGCGTCGTCACGGACCACCACGCTCTCTGTTGGCTCGCCAACCTTAAGGACCCGTCAGGACGCCTCGCTCGCTGGAGCCTTCGACTGCAAGAATTTGACGTAACCATTGTGCATAAGTCTGGCCGCAAGCATAACGACGCCGACTGTTTGTCTAGGGCCCCAGTCGAATCTCCTCCTGACAGCACCGACGACGAGGACGATGCCCGTTTTCTCGGCGCAGTTACAGATGCCGACATGAGAGCACTCCAACGCGACGACCCGGAACTTCGCGCCGTGATCGACTACCTCGAAGGTCAAGGAAGTTCAGCTCCACAAGTCTTTGCCCGAGACTTGTCAAGCTTCGTTCTGCGGCAAGGCGTGCTCTTCAAAAAGAACTTCGGAACCAGCGACCCTGCCTGGCTGCTGGTTGTTCCTGCCAGCCTGCGAGAAGAAATCCTTCAAGCATGCCACGACGACCCGACGGCTGGACACCTTGGCTACAGCAGGACGCTCGCCCGGATTCGTGACAAATACTACTGGCCGAGACTTCCGAAAACCGTCCATCTGTACACACGATCGTGCCATGAGTGCCAACGACGTAAGAAGCCTCCGACGAAGCCAGCAGGGCTCCTGCAGCCGATATCTGCCCCGACTACTCCCTTCCAGCAGGTCGGAATGGACTTACTTGGGCCGTTCCCAACATCGACGCAAGGAAACCGGTGGATTATTGTCGCGACCGATTATCTTACACGATACGCCGAGACGAAAGCCCTTCCAGCGGGCACAGCGGTTGAAGTTGCAAAGTTTTTCGTCGAGTCCATTCTCCTTCGACACGGCGCACCTGAAGTGCTGATCACTGATCGAGGATCATCTTTCATGGCCCAGCTGATGCAAGAAATCCTTCGTCTCAGCCACACCAGCCATCGTCGCACCACGGCGTACCACCCGCAGACCAACGGGCTGACGGAGAGACTCAACAAGACCATCGCCGACATGATCTCCATTTACGTCGACGTGGAGCACAAGACATGGGACGAGGTGTTGCCGTACGTTACGTTCGCGTACAACACAGCGGTTCAAGAAACCACCGGAATGACGCCGTTCCAACTGGTGCACGGCCGGACGGTTACCACGATGCTCGACACCATGCTGCCTCACATGCCTACCGATGACGGCAACGACGACGCTCAACTGATCTCTCAACGCGCCGAGGAAGCTCGTCAACTGGCAAGAATCAAGATTCAAGACCAACAGCGAGTCGACGCACGCCGGTATAACCTTCGTCGCCGGGACGTCCACTTTCAACCCGGAGACCGGGTATGGGTATGGACACCGATTCGACGCCGCGGTCTCAGCGAGAAGCTTCTCAAGCGCTACTTCGGACCCTACAAAATCATCCGACGCCTCGGCGATCTGAACTACGAAGTTCTACCCGACGGAACGCGCCCATCCGCAAGACGCCAGCCACGACCCGAGGTGGTGCACGTCGTCCGGCTCAAGCCGTACTACGAACGATAGAACTTTGGACTCTCGTCAAAGAGTGAACTGTGAACTGTGAACTGAGAACTGTGGCTCGCGACTCTGCTATCTTTTTGTTGTGTATTTATGTTTTACCTTTGTGCTGCATCGGGACGATGCACTTTTTTAAAGGGGGAATAATGCCGCGAGCGCAGCTGACTAAGTAGGCAGCGCGCTCGTGGCCTAACGGTTATCGCGCGTGCCTTCCGCGCAGAAAGCCCAGGGTTCGATCCCTGGGAGCGGCGCGTCTTTTATTTATTCTTCCAATTTAGATTTCTGGTAATTTCGAGAACCGTGTTGCTCGTTCTAGGTTAGAATGTTCTGCGCGCCGAATGTTCCAGGACGAATGTTCCAGAATCCCACGCGTGCACAAAAGGGGCTCCGCGTAACCAGCCGGACTCAGTTTCGCCCCAGCGTTCGACTCTGCTCTTTCGCCGACTTCGACGCCCGCGACGCTCTACTGTTATCTTTTGTTTCCTTCTTTATTTTGGGGGCACAAGTTCGCCCCGATTAAACGTTTAGTTTACTCAGTTAGTCACCGCCTCATCACTTGTCATTCGTGACAATATATCGTCTTCGCCAGGTACAGAGCTTGGGGAGAGTCGATCAATAATTGCCAAAATGCCTTCTTGTGTAAAGGTGACAGGTTCATGATATGGTAGGGGATACACAAATTGAATCACATGGCAACGGAAACTGTTCCTTAGTGAAAACAAATACAAAATACTCATTAAAGACGGTTGCTGAATCATGGTTGGAGAGCTCCTGCCCTTGGTCATCATAAATCTTAGGCAAAGTTCGCTCCTATTTAGGACCGATGGTCTTCCAAAAATGTTTGGGTTTGTTTTTAGTAAATTTAAAAGGTCACTTATGTAATATTTATTTTTTGACTTTCTAATTTCAGATTTGTACTTTTTGTAGCACTCTTTATATTTTGACCAGTCTATAACTAGATCACTTATCTTTGCTTTAGAAAACAGACGTTTTTTTCTTACTAGATAGTCTTTTCAACCAGTTAGTGAACCATGGTCTTTCAGCATTCGTTTTTAGCACAATGTTCGTAACGAAAGTCTGCTTTAGTCTTTTAAACTCCATTTTCAACATATTCCAGTTTGCCTCAAGCGATCTTTTGTTTGTAGTCCGTGAAGCAACGAAAAAAATGGACCCCAAAATCTGTAATTGCAAAGTTTCTCCAGCAGTGTCTGGTGATTGATAGAATCGAACGCTTTCGACACATCGAGAAAGAGTTGGGAAAGTTAAGTTGGGAATAATAATAATATTATTAATAATAATAATAATAATAATAATAAAATTAATAATAATAATAATAATAATAATAATAATAATAATAATAATAATAATAATAATAATAATAATAATAATAATAATAATCGTTTTATTCACACAACGCTCTAGATATGTCAAATGACGGGTCCGTCTAAGCCGACAATGGCTTGTAGGACTGAGCCCAGCAAATTCGTATAAGCGAAAAAAAGAACACATAAATAAACAAACACGTACACACGTCTTCGGCTAACTAGCCTCTCAAGTCAAATTAAAAAAAAATGTGCATAAGCGAGAACAAAACGAAGAACGCACATAGAAGCAAACACCCGATCATTAGCTTCAACCAACCAGCCTCCTAATTCAAGTCAAAACGACAACAGCACAATAATTAGCTTTCACAAGCATAATGACGGAGCCACTTCTTCAACTCTCCCTTGCCAGTAACGCTGAAAAGGTCTTCAGGAAGGGTATTAAAAATATCTGAGACGTAAAACAATCGCATTCGTTTTCCATATCTAGTGACACATCTTTGTACTTCATACCGAGGAGACGTTCTGAGGAGGCGCGATGGCGTATGAAGCGCCTCCTCAGATAATAATAATAATAACATACTACTACTACTACTACTACTACTACTACTACTAATAATAATAATAATATAATATTAATAATTTAGTTGAATTCAGAGGGGGGTGACCCAGGCATACAGGGTCACAAAAGGCAATGCGCCCATACCGGAAGGCTTGTGTACCCAACCTCTAATTTCTATTGGGACAATGGCGTCAGACCGAGCTCTGGTATACATGGAGCTCTATGGCACAAATTGCGAAAATGGGCTCCATGCGCCCATTGAAGGTTTCAGAAGATCAGTTAAGCGAAGTTTCTTGTATATCTTATTAAGGAATCTTGCGGGGTAGTTTTTTTTTTCGAAGGTCCTGTTTTATAAGATTTACTTCCATCTTAAGTGACTTCTTTGTTGAGCAGACCGTGAGGGCGCGTCGAAAGAGCGCCAACACCACAGAGGACTTGTGAGTTGTGGGGTGGTCTGACGAGAAGTTTAGGTAGCGACCGGTGTGCGTTGGTTTCCTGTATACTTGGAAGGTTAAATGGTTCCCTGTTTGTTGTCCACGGACACATCCAGAAATCGAAGGCAACCGTTAGACTCGCGTTCGACCGTGAATTGTGAATGTGAATAAGATTGGGACGGTCGCCGCAGTGCGGGCACTGAGGCGGGCTGAGTGACGGATAGAGGTAAGAGTAGAAGAGGGGGTTGAACATAGTGAGATCACTTTTGAAAGAGGCATTTGTAGCAGACAAGAATACAGTAAACCCTCGAGGTTATTTATGAAGACACTAAACTGATTTGGAGGTTCATCTGATTTTGGCTAAAAATTAGATAAGTAAACAAAAGGAAGAAACCTACGCTTCACCTTTGGTAAAAAGGTATTTTCTACCTATCGAAGGGCCACTTGGTTTTCTTACCAAAATCGGAAAAACGGGAAATATTAAATTTACAAAAAAAATAGTTTAGGGTGCCAAAACGCAAAATTAAAACTTTAATTTGGATCTTACAGTAAGCTCTTGTTTGTTGGTTAATAAAATATCCTGTAATTGCTTAAAATAATATGCATCATGCTTCTTTCTTGTTTTTCATATCCACTAGCCACCCAACCAGGTCTAGAGATGATGGAACACATCTCACATAATGTTTCATAAAATAAATATACTTCGAAATAAGTATTTTAGCCGTCTTTGCCATGTATTCAAGTCTTTTTTTTTATTGCTAAATACATATTAGGGTATCTATGTTCAGCCCTGCACGACCTGAGGGTGCTTACGAGCCACGCTTGCAGCCCATGCAAGCGTTTGTCTACGCGCGCAACATATAGCATAAAAGAAATAGAATCAACAAACCTGTTTTCATGTCTTATCAGGCCTTTCGCTAGGAGCCTGTTGGTCCAGTTACACGTGCAACAGGTGCTGGCGTCTCCAGCCTTATAACTGTTTGAAAGAAAAAAATATATTTTAATATTCTAAAGTCCTCGTTGCTGCTGCGCCAATAAAGTCCTAATCATCATCATTATCATCTCTTTTAATTTCGAACACTTTTTTCTTATTTTGATTATTTACTTCTAATTACTTATACAGATGAGATTTATTTATATATTTCAACTGACCTTGAAGACCCCCTCAGGGAGGGTATTACAGAAGGTTATAGCATTCGCATTTGTAAAATTAGTAAAGAAAGCAAGAACAATAGGAATAAAATGACACAAGAAAGTATACATAATTAAAGTGAGATCAATCAAGACCGAAAGTTTCCTTCCCTTTTTGTTTCAACTATGAGGCGTCGATAAGCATGACTTCGTTCAATTTCTCTTTGAAAAAAGGAGGATAAGATATGGAAACGATGCTTTGGGGAAGGTCAATCTATTATTTTGCTGCGCATGGCAAAATGAAGCAGGCGAGGGCACTGTTTTAGTTTTGGTGCGCATCACTTTAAGTTGAAAACCGGTACGATAAGGAGTTCGTGCAGATGGCATGATATACGGTGAATTTGGCTTGATGGAAATCATAATAGAATTCATGAAAAAGTGTGAGTGTAAAATATTTTCAGCGAATTGATAGGTTATCTAATTAAGCACGTTCCATTAGGCCGGTGAAACTTATTTCATATGAATAACTAGAAAGCATTAACCTGACTGCACGATTTTGAATTTCTTCTAAGTGGTGACTGAGGTAATTTTGGAATGTTTCCCATATTGCGGCAGCGTACTCTAGCTTTGGGCGGATTAGTGTTTTATAGGCGACAAGTCTTAAGTTTAATGGTGTGAATTTGAGGTGAGGTTTCAGTTGTCCGAGTGATCGGTTAGACTCAGAGTTGACATGGTTAACATGCAGTGCCCGAGATAGGTTACTAGAGAGGAGCACACCTAGGCATTTATAACTTGGTGTAGATAGAACTATGGTCTCACTGATAGGATAGTTGTAGGTCAGTGGATTAGAGCGCTGATGAAAAGAAACTAAAGTACACGTTATTAATGTTTAATGCCATTTGTCACAAATCGCACCAGGTTTGAACACTATTAAGATAAATTGAAGTGATACATGGTCACTTCGATTAGTAATATTACGATACACAACACAATCGTTGGCAAATCGGCGGATGTTGCAAGAAACTGAAGGGGGAAGGTCATTAATGTGAAATAAGGAAAAGGAGGGGACCCAGGACGGTGCTCCGGGGGACGCCGGAGGTTACGAATGTGTAGCTAGATAAATGGTTATTTACGTTTACGACTTGTTGGCGATTTTGCAGGAAATTACCAATCCATGTTTGTATTTGCGCGCGTCTAAGTTAAGTTGGGAAAGTATGAGAATTAGGCGTTGATGAGGAACCTTGTCAAATGCTTTAGCAAAATCTAAGAGAATTACGTCGGTCTGGATGTTGTTATCAAGGTTCACATTGCCGTGCGCAGGGCCGAGGAAGCAGCGCCCAGTCGCGAAATTCTAAAAGATTCGCGTTTATTCTTACTTAGGGATTAACTTTTATCATTTCGTCTTACTTTCGTGCTCTCAAAAGTGCCTATTTATTCTCACCCTGGACGCTCGATGCTCGATCATTCTCGGCCTAATTTTCGCGATGTCGACGCAGACTAGATAAGGAGCTGCCCGTGACCTTGTCGAGTCAGTCTTGCTCTCGCTTCCTGTTACGCCGCCAAATCGCCGTCCACGTTTCTGCTGTCTCGACGCTCGTTTTTTATATTGTTTGGCACAAGTTCGCTGAATAAATGTTTCTCTGCAGTTCATTATTTATCGTCTCTTCACCTTACTTTGTGACAATATGCAGGTCATGGGCAAGTGTGGAAAGTTGAGTATCGCATGAGAATCTTTTTCTGAATTAATGTTGGGATGGATGAATAAAGTCATTAGTTTCGAGGAAAACGCGCTCATGAGTGAAATAATGTGTTTCATAATTTTGAATGATACACAAGTTAGTGAAATGGGACGATAGTTAAGTGGTGAGCACCGGTCTCCTTTTTTAAGGATAGGAATGACCTCTCCCCACTTTCACATCCTATGGAACAAGGCCTACAGTGATGGACTGAACAAATATCCTTTACAGCAAAGCACTGCAGATATTTTTAGTGTTTTTGAAATCTTGGGATTTAATGTCGCTAATACCCCTCGAGGAGGGAAGTTTTATGGAGTGAATTATGTTCACAATACAAGGGGGAGCAAAAGTAATCGGATTCATAATTTGACACTGTCTGCTGATGATAAAGGGTAGTGTGTCAAGATTGTTTTTAGTAAATATTAAACAAAATGCTTCCTTAAGAATATTGGCGCACTGCTTGTTATTGAAACGAGTACCTGACTCATTCTTTGTCTACTGCTGCATCAGGCTTCTAGGGATACAGCGTTTTCATGAATTTTCTGTGTTTTGTTTTTGAGCATTGAGGGAAGTTGTATACAAGAAAATGTTTGCTTGGTTTCTCTGATAGATATGTTTATATTTATGCTCTATTTGATAGTATGTGTCCAATAATCGCGCTGATCCCGGCAACCGAGCCTTTCTAAATTCACGTTTCTTTTTTTATTTATTTGCCCGCTTTAGCTTCATATTGTACCATGAAGATGATTTACATTTTAATATTTTTCGATGGTATGTTTTGTTCAATAAGTTGGCGCATTTTATATGCAAATATTTTCCAGTTCTCCTCAACAGAGTGTTCATCAGACTCCTGTTCAAACGATGTAAGGAAATTACTTAATTTTGTATTAATTGCGTGGTAGGTACCTTTGTCGTAGAGTTTAATTATGCTTTGGCTATCAATGCGGGTTTTAAAGGGGAAGGCGAAGGTGGCGTTGGTTACTTCGGGATCGCTAGATTTTACGAAGGAATTTGATAGATTTTCAGTTATCAGGTACGGATGTCAGGATCAGGTCAAGAAAGTTAGGCGTATGTGTTGTGGTTCTTGTGGGCTCATTCACGACCTGCGCTAGATTTAAATGTATGGCAAATGTCAATGAATTAAAAAATTCGATGAGTGCGTTCAATGCATGCATGCACTTAATGTTTAAAAAATCGTGTTTTTTGGCCCGTGTAAATAAATTACGCATCGAAGCAAGCTCAAACTCTGTGAAATGTGACGCCAGCAGTTGGAATAAAGCGCGAAAGTTTGAGAGCGTGATGTCAAGTGGATCAGGACTAAAAAAATAAATAAAAAATTACAAATATCTTTATGAACGACGCCCATCTAAGCCTAACATTGTAAAAACAAGAACGTATATTATGGACACATTCAGGGTTTATTTCTGTCAAAACAACTTCTCAAGAAGAAATAAAACAAGTATTTTTTTCTTTGGTGTCAAGTGTATTTCATTTATATAAATCTCACATGCGTTCATAACGTTAGTGCTTGTTTTGACGACATTAGACTTAGGTGGACGTCGACTGATCCACTGCATAATGGCGGAACAACCGACACTGCGGAACGGGAACATCTGAAACTTGGGGTGATAATCAGAAATGTGGTAAGCGCAAGTTTGTACCTTCGGCTTGCGCTCCCGATGCACGAGTACCAGGCACCTAGCCAGGATTTTGATTCGGGGGGGGGGGAGGGGGGGGGTGCCCGTCTATGACAAAATGCTGTATGAGGGGGAGGGGGGAGAGGAGGCCCCAGCAAAATGAAAGATTTCGGGGGGGGGGGGGGGTACGTGCCTGACGAGTGCTCTTGCAGCTAAAGTGCTATCGAACACAAAGACCTCAGGTTGTATCCATAGCTGTTCAGGGATCCCACAGCTTTGCACATAGGTCAAAGTTTCGAAAGGGTCTATTGAGCTTGCCAGAATCACTGTTCATAACTTGCGCGTTACATGCGACTCCTGTTTTATGCTTTGCACTCCCGTACCCTGAAAGAATATTTTCTCCGGACGTCGACTTTAGCTACCAAATAAGATGACATGAACTAGTAAGGAGAAGCACAAAGATCACTCCCAGGGGAAAAGGGGAAAGTGACACAAAAAGTTGTTGGTTATTATGCCCTGGTCCCCTAAAGCGACAAAAAGAAACATTCGACTAGGATAAGCCTCAAGCAAATGAAGCAGCCAATCCCCTCTTTGCCCGTTTCGATCTGGATGAGCATCGTACCCGCGTGCGGTCGTGTATCACTACTGCGTGGTCCACGTTAAAAAACCCTAGGCTAGCGGTTGTACTGTACTGGCCAAACTGTTAATTTACAGTCGAGAGGCAAGTCGCCACTATAAATACCGAAGCGCAAAGGACGAGACACAAGAACGAGAAGGACACAGGCCAAGTCACAGCACAAGTCAGCAAAGGACAAGTCACAGCACAAATCAGCAATGGACATGTCACAGCAAAAGACAGCGACGAACGATACACACGAACGACAAGGACACAACTCAAGTCACCAGTTGGTGCAGACTAACTTCAGGCTGAATAAACATACACACAAACACAAACGAAGCACGTTCGCAAAGGTATCTTTGACAGGCTTGTTGTCGCTCGGTGCTCTTGAAGTAAGCACGAGCATTTGCAAGCCTGTCAAAGATACATTCGCGCGCGTGCTTTATTCGCTGGAGGCTTGTCGCTTTTGGTCATTTTTATTGGTCACTCTCGTTTGACTTGCGCATGAGCATAGCGATCCCGCAACCGCCAAGAGCGGCAGTGCAACCAGGAGCTCGCTCTGTTATACTTCGAAGCATGCTCTGCAACGCGCACCAGGAGCAGTACACCGTGGTTGCGGTAGCCAGCAATAACGCTCTTCTAAAGGCTCATAAACACATGCGTTTGAGAGTGTTTGAGTGACTGCGTTGCGGCTGCGAAAAACCAGGATATGGATCTTTGTAGCGTACATGTGCCCATTCTATACTGGTGTGATTTACGTCTTGCAGATTACAGTGTCAATAAATTTTTCTTAAATCTCTGATTCGTATCTCGCGTGCCAAGCTACTCTTTGAATTGAATTCCACGCTTCATACAAAGCATAGGTATGCCAGTGACTCGCTCCCGTTTCTCGGTGCAGCGCAGTCAAATGCACTTAAGCGCAACTGTGGGAATGGGCATTTAAACATCCTATTGTGCATGGCATTTTTTATTACTGTTCGTCAAAATCTGTTTTCGGCAGCACTTGCAAGCATCGAACTTTTCCCCGTGCCGTCAAGGAACATGACCGCTCTCACTGATGTAACGCATACAACCAAAATATTCGTTTGTAGGTAGGTATGTATTTATTTGTGCTCGTAAGTGCAGGCGCCAAAGAGAGGCATGCAGCCCCTACAATGAATGCGTGTGAGGCCCGTCTAGAGGGTGATAATAATAATTCCGTGCGATATAATGTGTGCAGCGACTATGTACGTTGACGCACCACGTAGGATGGGTCTACCTTGGTCGCAGGTATATGCCAGATTCGCGACAAAGTCGCAGAACCTCGGGTATGTCACTAATGGGCACGGTAGTCATTCGCTTTTGCAACGTTCAAAAGGTGCAGACCAACGGAGCCATCAATTGTAATGCTGTTGTGTGTATATTTAGACATCGGGAAGTTGGTCAGCCAGGAGGGCGTCTGGTGTCTTTGTTGGATATGAAAGACAGTGCAGTATATCGCTGCTAGTGTGAAGTCTTTAACGTCCATCACGCAATAGTGATACATGACAGCACGCCGGTACGATGCTCAGCCAGGTTGAAACGAGCAGGGGCGGGGGATTGAACCCACGATCAGTGGACTTTGCAAGCGCAAGCTTTTGCTACACGTTCTACCGATCCCCGAGTCACCACAGCCACCGCGGCAGAATTCGAGCTCAAGAGAAACCAACAACAACAAGAAAATTCCTGGTTTGAGGCATCTAGTTCTAGTGTTGCCATCTGGTTTAACACGTCAAAATGAAATGAACAGAGCAGAGTTTATTTAAACAAATACGCAAACATAACAATATTAGTTCTTAATATTAAGATTAGAGGCACCCATAGTACGTACGGCCAAACGCTTTTGTCACGTTCGAATTCTAAATAATTTTATATTACAAAATGACTCAAAACGCGCTCAAAACAGTCAGAACAATCATAATTCTGAATTTAATTAAAAATTTTCAGCGCTCTCAAGGAAATATTTTAGGGCCGTACAATCTTTATTACGTCTTCGTAATTAACCTACAAAAGAATTCATACTCTCGTGCAATTCTGAAGCTCAGGTTTGTAGAGCGAAATTAGCCCACTGGCTAACGAGCACACCGTTGGCGTCGTCTCTTTTCTAGGTCGGTTCCTCGCGGTGGTCCTGTTGGTGGCACCTGTGGGCCTCGGCGGCGGTGGCGAGGTACGAGGCGACCTGGGAGTCTCTGGACGCCCGTCCGCTGCCGGCCTGGTACGACCGGGCCAAGGTGGGCATCTTGTTGCACTGGGGAGTCTACTCGGTGCCCGGCTACGGGTCCGACTGGTTCTGGTGGTACTGGATGGACCAGGGCCTCCCCACCAACAAGAAGGTAGCCCAGTTCATGAAGGACAACTATCCCCCGGGATTCACGTACCCGGCCTTCGCCAAAGACTTCACCTGCGAGTTTTTCGACCCCAACGAATGGGCCCGCATCTTCGAGGACTCGGGGCACGGTACGGTTATTTTTGACAATAACACAAGTGAGACTTTCGCGGCAACAGCCGTTATTGGCGAGGTTTCACAGCTGATCGCTTTGTGTGTACTGTGTGGCCCGCTATCTTTAGCGGGAAGTAACAGTGTCACCTGACTGTGTTTTGCGCCGGGTGGCCCCGGTGCGAGAGTGTGACGGCAAAACATACGTTCCCCCGTTTCATCGAGCGGGACATGACCTAGTAGGGTAAGTAACACACCGGGCTCCCTATGTAAGCTCCAGGGCCCGTTTGCTCGAAGCCGGGTAACTTTAACAGCGGTAAAAAGTTAACGGCATTTCTCTACAAGGGGGACTAGTAGGTCACGTGACCGGCAGAGTAAGGACTGCGGGGAAACATAGGGGTACCCCTGCGAGTGAGCGTCGCTCGCTTTGGAACTAATATGTCGCGGTAGCTGCAATATCGGGCGCGTCACTGAGCAATGAATGGCACAGGAGGCTTTACTTTGCCGTACCTCACTAAAAGCGCAAAGCATAAGCAATCACTTCGGCGCAATTTTTAGATAGTCTTTCAATTCTGGCCATTCCTAAGCCGAAATGAACGCGGTAATTGTCGTCATGGCAACGCTTCTGGAATACTATAGTGGGTTGTCTTGACTCAGTCGGCACGGTATTGGGAGCACGCAGAAGCAGACAGTGTCCCGATAAACGAGGTAGAAGGGCTTAGAGCGATAAACTGGCATTCTGTTCACCGGGCAAAACAGAACCCCCTTCGCTGCTGCAATGTTGTACAATTTTGACTACAAGACACGTGACCGTACCAAATCCAGAGGATTTTACGCAAAACTGAACCTAAATTTGTGTTGCGATCGCTGTAAGAAACATGATAAAGTATTTTTTTCAATACTGTTAGTCCCAGAGATCAGTCTCTTGCTCCAATAAAAACCCAAGATACAGCACAGGGGCTAACGGCCTCTAGCGGAGTCATTGCGAACCTGTCCGAATTTTCGTAGTAAAAAATGAAAGCCCTTTACAACTCCCTGTAACGCTGAATTGGAGCGCAGCTCTTGAGGAGGAGGAGGGAAGTGTACTGACGGGAGGGTATAGCCCTCCTTTCTTCTCCTCCCATCACGAGAGTCACGTGACCTGGAGGGGAGGGGGTCCTCGTGACCTGGGGGTCATGTGACCTCGGGGGGGGGGGGTCACGTGACCTCGGGTGGGGGGGATGACGTGACCTCGGGGGCGTCGCCGGGTTGCATGCAACCCAACAACTCCGGAGGGTTGCATGCAACTCAGGTTGTATGCAACTCGTGTTGCATGCAACGTGCGGCTACGTTGACGCCGACGGGTTGCATGCAACACGGGTCGACATGCAACCTGAGTTGCATGCAACGCGCGGTTACGCCGACGGCGACGCCGCTCTAGCCGGAAACGGGCGCCTAAGAGCTGCGCTCTAAAAGCTCATTTTGAACATAAAATGAACGAAACATAACTTATCTAACATAACGAAACATAACTTAAGGATAAAAAAGCAATTATTTGTCCGTGGTACTTCGTTAAAATCCAGACGTAAAACTAGGTCATGTGTCTAGTGGTCAAAAATGAGCAGCATGGAGGCGCCCCATCGGGGGTCACTTTCAGCTGCCACCTTATCGCTCTAAAGCCCTTTACCTCATTGGTCCCAATAAACCTTTTGCTAAATTTCGCAAGCACCAAGGTCGTGCCACAAGTGCAGTTACACGCGCTGCACCTGCTGGCGTTCGCAGTAGTAACTTTTCTAAAACAAAAGCCTAAAGCAAATTTTGCCGTGGACTTGCGTTCGCCAAAGGCTTGTTTTGATTATTTGCTTTGAATGTTTTATACGGGGAAGACCAGCACGCTCGGAGCGTAGAGTTACACTTTCAGCATTCTCCTCGGCGCTTGGGTAACTTAGCAATAGGTTCATTTTCACTAGGGCCGTATTACGCGGTTTTAAATTTATGATGGTGTTACATACAGTTCTTACATGTTGGCCAACCATGCTGCCGGTGTACCACGCGACTCTCACTGCTCAGGTTTCCCTCATCATTGCTAGGACTGAACTTTGTCGTCCACTTTTGAAATTGGAAAGAAATTTCAACGAGGCTTGTCTGCACTTCAGACAGCCAAACACCAAAAATTTTCCAAACAAGCGCTTCAACCACTTAGTGACACCAGCTACCACCCCATAATAAAACATGTAGCTATCGCTCATCCAGCTGGCGTCAAACTTGGCTAGGTACTTGTAGGTACGTAATAAGGGAAGGGCGGTTAACTTTTTACCGCGGTTAAAGTTAACCGGCTTTGAGAAAACGGGCCCAGGATGACATACGTAGTTTCCCAGACAAAGAACTTATTCTACGTACTACGGGATTCATCCTTACGACAAAAATACAGACAATTTTTGGTTTGTTTACGGAATTGAAATAAATAAATGACCATATACGGCTACTTTTTGTATAAAATGAAGTGTAATATCATGTTGATTGAATTCCGCTTCGGACTACACCTGTGGTTAGCGGCTAATAATATTGAGCTAATAATACGGCACTTTTGGGTTTTGACAAATGTGGATTTCCAATTATTTCGTTTATATGGCCCGCAGAGAGACACATTGAGCAGGCACGTGAGAAAAATAAAAAAAAATTACACCATCTTCTCGAGGGGAACCATGGGGTGATGCGGAGCATCGCGGATCGTTATTTAACGTGCATCACGCAGTAGTGATCACACGAACGCGTGCCGGTACGAAACTCATCCAGATCGAAACGGGCGGGGGCAGTGGGGAAACGAACCCAGGAGGTTACCAGCGCAAGCTTTCGCTCCACGCTCCGAGCTGAGACGCGTTAGCCCACTCGGCCACTTCCTCCCCTGAACGCGCGCAGCGCGCTACCGCTGCTTATATTCACACTTGAAGGAGAGGAGACTAGAGGAGAAGAGTTGCGCATGCGCGCGCGGTGTGAGTAGATGCGAACGCACGCGAAGTGCACGCAGCTGGTAGAGAGAGAGAGCGGAGAGAGTAACGCGCAGCTGTTGGAGAGAGGGAGGAGGAGAGTTGCGCATGCGTAGTGTCAGTGCGGACGACGCCGACACCGCGGGACATAGACCCGAGCAAGAGATGCTCCGCATCTAAAATTGTCCGTTCGTTGCCGTGTGCTCCAAATGAACGGGGGCGAGAGCCTCGAGCGCTGCCTAACCTCTGTTAGAGATTATACTCTGGATTAGTAAGCTTTACAATAGGATCCCCCAATGGTTTGGGTCTCCAAAAAGCTTAGGGCCTCACGCTGCGCTTGCGTACAAGTTATGCGCCTGCGCAGTACGATGACGTACACTCCTTGGGGGACCCAAAGCATCGGGGGCCCCTATTCTAGATCTCTAGTATTTATGTACCACCATTCAAATTTGGCAAGGGCACAAAGATTATATTCTCACGCGACGTTATTTCCACGTTACAATTAGCAGGAAATTGTGCAGTGACGTGACATGCTGTAACAAGACACTGTGGGTTCGCATGATTGTGACGTCACATCGTCATAGGGCGTCAGAAGTTTTTTTGCAAGTCAAGCGGATACGTTATTCAGCTAAATGTAGCCGGAAACGCTTTACGTGTCGTCACAGTATCACGTGACGTCATATGACGCAACAAATTCCTCGATACATTTAGAAAGAAAATACATACGCTGAAGATATTGGGAAAGAGTTTCGCGTGGCGTCACAATGTCAGGTGAGATTGTGGTTTCCCGCCAAATGTAGCGGGCCACACTGTACACACACGGCGATCCGCTGTGAAACCTCGCCAATAACGGCTGTAGCCGCGAAAACCTAATATCGACGCTTTTTTTTTCATAATACCACCTAATATGAGCCACATTATATGTCGACTCATGCCGTGCATAAGACCTTAGATTTAGATGAGGTAAATATATCTCGCAGAGAGGCGAAGACGAAAAGAAGTACACAGGACGAGCTCCGAACTAACAACCTAGTTTGTATTGAAAAAAAGAAATAGCTGAAGGAAACAAAATCTTAGAAAGCAAAATGAACTGTCAAAGGTAACGTCAGCGTTTACACGTGGCAATAAAATCAACCTCCTTATAGTGCGAAACGATTGAGGGCTGGCTGACGCAGTACCTCTCCAGCACCTCTCCTGGTACCTTGTCTCGGCCCAATTAAATAAATACAAGTTTTTTTTTTTTTGCAGGCAGTTTTTGGCAATCTTTTTGCCAAGAGTAATTAAGATAGCTGCAGAAAATATTTAGAGTACTCATCAAGTTGGGGTGTGCCAATCCCCATTCCAGTAAAAATATTCCAGCGACAAATTTCTTCAAACGCTAAAACATGTCATTTGAGTTAATGAGTACTAGATAACAAAACATGTATGTAAGATACATTGGCAAATACTCTCCGTCAAAAGTATTTACAAGATACCAATATATTACCGAATGTATTTGAAATACAGTATCTTGAGTATCACATTTCAGGTAGGCGAAACACTCTATGGACGTCAGGGTGACACAGGCATCCTCACAATGCACACGTAAATGTCCTCCTGTCGTTGACCGCAGCGGCAGGTCATGCTGGCGCGTTCTTTCATTGACAGATCGACCTGTTTGGCCGATGCGAACCCGGACACACGACAAACGAATATTGCAAACAACGCCCATGGCGCAGCCCAGACTTACGGTATTTGCGTGTTTGAGAGCACTTAGAAGCCTATCTTTGGTATAATCTATTCGAGAATGCAAGCGGTACATTAAAGTGTTGCGTCACCCTCTCCAGGTTGTGTGATATCTTGCGCAAGTGTGAAGTGATCTGTATTCTCGATACCAAGCGAATTGGCACGACTATGGATATATAAAGTAACCAAACATTGGCTTCCGTGTGCTGTCAAACACTCCAAGATGTTTGTGGACTGCGCCGTCGTCTTTGTTTGCAAAATACCTTTGTCACGCGACCGGGTTTACATTGGCCAAACAGGTCGATATGCCAAATGAAAGGATTCGCGCGAGCATGACCTGTCGGTAAACGACGGGCGGACACTTACTTATTGTCAGGCCTGCATATATCTCACCCTAACTTCCATAAGGCTTGCATCATTTGTAGGGGCCCCGATAGAGTGGCCCCTATATGCAATAGAAAAGGCGTGCAACTAAAACTGCATCAGCCAGCCCTCAATCTTTTTGCGCTATAAGAAAGTTAATTTTATTCACACTTGTGAACGCTGACGTTAGCTTATAAAGTTCATTTTGCTTTTTGTGTTTTTTTTTCGTTGCTTTGAGTCCATTTTTTAACTGAGAGTTCAGTGCATATTTTAGCGCTCGTCCTGTGTTCTTCCCTCCATCTTCGTCTTTCGGTGCCCTGTATTTACCTCAACTATACTCCATCTTATGAATTGTGTGCAGCAGAGGCAAAAGACCGGGCGCGGGTGCGTGGCTTTCAGACTTCCTTTCATTTCACGAGGAATCGTGAAAAGAAAGCAAATCTGAAAGCTGTGTGCCCGCTCCTATGCCTTTTCTTTAGCTGCACAAACTCTTAAGATAGAGTATAGTCATAAACCAGCTCGCGTGCATCGCCATTTTAATTAGTTCCGTATATACAGTTCGGTCATTAGGAGAATCTAGGAAATGCCCCCTTCAGCACTGTCACCGCTGGGCCGCCATTAGAGCCACATAATCCCCGAGCGGTAATATTGCGAACAAAATATCGGCCAAACGCTCAATTTTCACCCTTCGCAATTAAAACAAGGAAATCGAGCGTCAGATGACTGAAAACTGCATAAAACAACTGACATCGCGGGCCGATAGATGCACGCTTCATTCCTTTATTCCACCTTTAGATAGGGCCCTTTCCGGTAAGTTCAGTTCGCCATCTTTTCAGACAGCAATGCCACTGGACTCGTTAAACACACAATTACAACCGAAAGTTCGCGGGGCGCGCCAATTTGACTTTGGCGACAAAAGTACGGCGTCATCGTCGCGAGAATCCAATCGACGCGCTCTGTTACCTTTGTTCCCAACTTTGTGTTTAATGAGTTTAGGGTCCAAGAGTTATACATTTTAGCTCCAATGAAGGTGAAACTCAGAAACCATCAGATATTTACATTTTATACACTCTACTACGAGGTAATTATCCACGGATTGAGGTTGACCAAATTGGCCCAGATGGCATGTTTGTGGACGCGTACTATCCACGTTCAGACAATGACGTCCCCTTATATTTGTGGTAGCTATCCGAATTATCAGGCCACTTTCGCAAATCACTGCATGCAACGCTGCGCGCGTCGCATTTTGGGAAACAGTTAGCCACGGAGCGGGGTGCCATGGTTTTTGTGTAGGTAGAAGCTTGGGTGAAGAAGTTTCGAGACTACACACAAAGCATGAACCATTCGATGGCCGTTAGCAGCCAACTCTGAGGCCCAGAGAGGTGCAACGCTCGTATGTCTTGTGGTCAGAACGAATTGAGTTTTGCAGAGCATGCGGCAGCTTAAGCTGTTTGGAAGTCTCATCGTTGGCTTTATGGTTGACTCATTTTGCAGGTACGTAGTTCTGACTTCTAAACACATGGAGGGCTACACTCTTTGGCCCTCTAATACGAGTTTTAACTGGAACTCCATGGACGTTGGACCCAAAAGAGATTTAGTGGGTACGTATATTTGTTCCTGTGCTTTTTTTAGAGTAAACGTAAAAAAGTGCTTATATACGTAAGTAAAGGTTACGTCTTTGGTAAAACATGTGAGTTATTTGAGGTATGGCTGGTGGCATAGCGTCATATCAAGAAAACAATCCTGTGCCTTCGACGCCAGAACAAGCCGCCAAAAAGTGGGGAAGGCGAAACGATAAAAGGGCGGTCGCGCCCTCAGATTCCTAAACACTCCTCATATTCTTGTGGTTACAAAAAAACAAAAAAAAAAACATGTGTTTTATTTAGTTTTACTTACGACACACCCTCACTTCCCAGTCCCTTACATAATCCTTATACAATACTATCTAGAATCAAGGCCGGAGCTCTCCTCCCGGGACGTCACCGTTGAAGGCGATCGGGTCGGGCTGGGCTAGCATGGTGCAGCTGTAGCTTCCACCGTGGTTTGGCAAAACAAGCGACAGGAGGCGTTGCTGCAGAACGGGGAACTTGGTTTCGGTAGAAAGCAAAATTTGCAGCAAATCGCGCAAGCAGCAGCGGCCACATGCAATGATTAGCCAACCGTAGTTGACTGATGTAGACCAGATAAATGAATCCACTTATCTGGTTGTTACTGGAATGTATTCTGTTTTGTCGCATTAGACTGCATCTTTCTCTTAACGAGCATATACCCTCACCGAACATCTAATTCCCTGCCCCGTAGATAATTACAAAACAAATAGGAACGAGCGAGTTGTTAAAAGATAACTTTAAAAAGGCGCGAAACGATTTTTTTAGACATTTTGAGCCTTTTTTTAATTCTTTTTCTTCAAGCGGATCATGAAACGATATCGGGTTGGAATGTTTATTACTTTACAAAGGTGTACAGGTCCTAGTCTGGTCCAAATATACTCGCGCGGACTGCCACTAATTCAGAAGCCTCTTAGTCGCGGTGAAATTGCGTGGATGAAAGGGGACTATCTCTTTCAGTCTTGCTTTCGCAAAGCTTGATGACGTGATTGTGGGTTCGAAACCGCCCATCTGACGACACTCGAGCGCGGCACATTGACTGGACACGAGAACGGAGCGAGCACGCGACTTCGGCTCGGTACAATCAATGCCTCGGCGGGCACTCGGGTAGTGTCTCGTGTCCAACCACTACGGTGGAGAGATTAGCCAAACTCTTAACAATACCTGGACCTCAGCACGCCTCTCCTACTTTGCCGACCCCAGTGCGTGGCTATGATTAACGTTGGCGGCGTACCGTAGGCACAAGGCCACGTGGTCCCATGTTCTGGCTCCGAGTTGACGGGATGAATAATGGCCATATTTCTCGACCTTACTTGCCGACTGCCATTGTTTAGAAAGAAAAACAAAAGCAAGTTTATTCCGTTATTGACGTTAGGGAGTGATTCTAAATAGTATTTAGCGAAAGTAAAAAAAAAAAAAAGTTTCATGGCCCTTTCAATAGGTAACCCAGGTTCATCCTTTCGATCGTCTGTCTTTATTTATTTATTAGCTTGAAAATGGTGATTTCGGCTTCCCGGGCAGTTTCCCTCTCAGTTATGTACAAAGGTCACAAAAGGTAACCAAGATTGAAGGAAGAATAATGATATAGGACGAAGACGACACAAGCACATCTTTTAACGAAGAATATTGAAATATTTGCTCATGTCGTCTTCGTCCTACATGTTTACTTTTTTTTCAATTTTGTCCCGCGTCAACACGATCTTTATCTAATAATAGATAACCGATTTGGGACTCTTTGTTGTCTGCGCAAGATGCCGACGTAGACTGGACTCAATGGGCGAAGCCAGAGCGCCGGTTATCGTTCCAATAGCGGCACCATAATGACGTCACGCATGCAAATGAACGGATTGCATCTGACGCCCGATATTACGCTCTGATAATTGTAAGATGGCCGATTTCCTCGACCTCTAGCCGTTCTAGTGTCTCTTATTACATTCCGGTCAGCTTCTAGGTTTCGAACCTACACGAACTCGTACGTTCTTTGTGCTACAGGATGTCGGGCTACAGAAGAGATTTTGTTAGGGAATCGTTGCCAGCTTGGATCGTTCAGGCCGCAGTTTGATGCGATCATGGAAGGACGAGCTGCGAATACGCTCTCGCTTCGACCAGGAAACTTCTGATCTGCTCGCAGAAAAAGGACAAGAAGGCTGGAAATATAAGCGGAACTAATCTCATTGGTATACTTGAAGATTGGCATGTCAAGTTACTGCTGAAGAAGATTGTGGTAAAGAAAAATTTATAAAAAAAACTCGCAACCGCCGGTCGCGGGAAACACCGGAATATTACGTCCTATGGCAAGCCGCAAAAATAAGCGGTCTGAAAACGGGTGACCAGATACTGGACTGGTTACGCGCGCGCGTCTCTCCTACCAACATTTTTCGCGAGCTTCCACGTTCAAATCTTCTTGGGTTATACACCTTTTATGGCTTAGCTTTATCTTTTATTAGAATTACAATTCACAATTAAGTTCCACAACCACGTTCCACAGTGAATGCAAGCCGCGACGGAACGAGCCGCAAAGTTGCGAGGTCTACCGAATGACAGAATGCCCGGATGTGCTTGAAACCGAAAGTGTACCACGATCACGTGATGTAGTGGCGAACAATTAATATAGGAACGCCACTAAATAACTGCATGGTTTTATCCCTCCCAATTTATTGTTTGAAGATTAAAGTTGAATATCTGTCTAACCCTCTTACATAGCTATCATTACGTTTTTTTGCTCATGCTGGGGAGGGCTGTCGCAGGTCATTTCAACAAGTCCAGTAAACGTGATTTCTATACATTGTTTAAAAAATGCAGATGCAATATTTCGTCGTAATACGTCTTTATGATATAATGAATATAAAAAATTAGGATACGGCAGATACATTTTCTTTTCATGACCCCTTTAAGTTGTATATAATAAGAACACCAAGAAAAATGACAGGCAACTACACAGCTTTATTTAGACATAACATTTATTAAAAAAACAAAGGTTATATAATTGTCATCTTTTTAATAAAATTGTTTTCGACTGAAATATTGCGGCCGTCGTTTCTACGCCTGCCAAATGTTCTTGATGTATCCGACTGACGCAATATATGGTTCCGATAGTTTGTTTCGTCAAACATTATCTCAGCCGAATCCCACCTGTTACTGTCTTGTTTGTGCATGAACCGGAATATATAAGCCGATTTAAGCAGTCTTACACACGTTACTCGAAAAAGTAATCTATTACAATTACAATTACTCTCGCTCTAGAAGTATTCAATTATATTACTCTATTACTTTGAAAGAAAAGTATTTGACCGTTACTTGGAAAAGTAACCATTATTTTTTCGCTTAGTTCAGATTTTCAAAAGGACAGATTTTCCTGCCGGTTTCGAAACGGGTCTTTCGTACTCCGTTACTGGATTAATATCACCGAATTATGAACTGCTTATCTTCTGAAATCACCATTTTTTTCTCAATCATCCACATGTCAGACACAGGGTTTGAGGATTTTGTTGTAAGAAACGTGTAAAAACAATTCTGACTATTAAAAATAAGAAGGGAAAATGCTAACGGTAAAAAGTAATCGTAGTACTTCCAAAAATAATCGGATTACTCTTATGATTACTTTCTAATAAGTGTATTCAAGGAATTACAAAATTACTCCAAAAAGTGACCCATTACAAATAATGTGATTACTTGAAATCAGTATCGCATATGTCTGGATTTAACCTCCCAAAAGTAGCGAAGCAGCGCAATATACTTTACACAACAATAGTCTGTCTTTCTTTTTTCTTTCTGCATCACAAAACGCAGGCGAGCTGGCGAACGCCATCCAGTCCAAGAACAACCTCGTCTTCGGCTTATATTATGCCTTATTCGAGTGGTTCAATCCTTTGTACCGCCTGGACAAGAGCAACAACTATACGACGGATTTCTTCGTGAAGGTAAACGATATTTCCTACATTATTTTTTTATATTTGAGAAATGCAGGTTTGCTGCATTTTGAAGGCAATCGTTAAAAATATTATGATATATGTTTAGAGCGCGTTTGTTTATGGTGCAAAATGATCACCTTACTCGCGATAGTCGAGGGCTGATTTCGAAAATACCTCGAATAGTGTATCCTGAATAGTGTTTCTTGACTTCTGGGCCGCCGACAGGAAACAATGCCTCACACATTTCGAGTTAGGAAGCTTCAAACGGTGAAGTCAGATGCCATAAAACTAAAATATAAATAGTTTTGCAGTTTTTGAAATGTGGCGAATATTTTGGATTTTAAAAGCCAACTGTCCCTTCAACAGTGGAGAATTGTTTCGACTTTGTGTTACATTATAAAACATTTTATACTGTTCTAAAAAAAAAGAAAATGTCATGACAGTTTTTTTATTTTTTATTCTAGATTGAGAGGTTACCGAAACAACCCGATCGCACCTGATGTTTTGTACCTTAAATATTTCTTTGCTGATACGAGTCAAGGCAGCAGAAAACCTATACGTTTCAAAAGGGTTGAGAACTTGCCAGCCCAGACGTCTTAAAATGATTAGATTATTTTTGTCCAGGAAATACCACATTCTTATTTACATTTTTTGCACGTAGCTTTGAAATATTACAACTTTTAAGAACATCACGACATCGTTACCAATAATATACGTTGTAGGATAGCCTCGTGGGAAAAGACAGACCCCAAAAAGTAAACCGACCTAGAAAAGCAGCAGGAAAATGACGTCATTGGCGTAACGAGACCACGTGACTTTGATCCCGTCACGTGACCACTGTACGCTAAATTTCACGGCCGAAGTGGGCCTGTCGCAGGCCGCGCGCAATAGCATTGCACTGTTAGCGGAAGCCTTTGCAGAGGCCCATGCCGTCACGTTGAGCTTTAATTGAACATGCGCTCGCAGGGACCAGCATTCCTCAACTTACACTCGATGAAAAGTCCCTAATGTCCCGCGTGCCAAGTTTACCGGAATTTATTGATTTTTTACATCTCGAGCTTTGGTGGTCGTTGCTACCGCCGCAGCAGGACAAGTAGTGTTTTCTCGCTGGTGGCACCTCACTCCTTTTGGCTGGCGTAAGCGATCACAGGACCAATTGCAACAACCAAAGGCGTTTTCGTCAGAAGTCTCGGTACAAAATAAATTATATTTGATTTAAAATCCTATCTTATTTAGATGTAAGGCAACAGTTTTCGTCCTCAGAAATATATCTCGTTAAAGATATTGAGAGCTTACTCAGTGCTCACATCTAACGTACGGAGTAAATAAGGTTTTGGATTTTCAGTTTCCGAGCTTATTAAGCATTTTTTTATGTCCGCCCTTTCTGATTTGTGCCCCAATAACATACGGTCAATACTCTTCACCTTGGAGGGACGACTAATCCGGCCCGTCGACCGTATAGGCCTATGTGTGACTGGGTGGTGCACGAAAGCACCCGATATAAAAAGCCCCGCGTCAAAAGCCCCGCGGCGAACGCTCTGGCCTTCTGAAAACCCATGTTTCAGAAGTCCACGACGCGAATCCCCCTTGTCAAGTGGCCGGGTACTCAGGGCGAGGGCGGAACATTCTGCTTTTAACTAAGATACAGTAAGTGTACACGCGAGCTTGTGTAACATAGTCATCCCGTACCCGGGCCTCAAGTAAGAAGTAATTAGATAAAGCTTCCCGCTCTTAAGGCGTACGCTATACACATTCACGTATTGTAACGTTAGAAGTGCGAACAAACAAAAAATACCAGTCACTGGCAGAATATTTAAAGTCACAGTTTTTATGAATACGCATTGAACCACAGCTTTCGTCGACTCTGCAGCACAGCCAGTTTCACAGTTCCGACTAATCCGTGAAAACTGTTAACCTGCAGCTCATGGTGCCATACTTATTACGTGCACAGCACCAAAAACCAGTTCCATTCTTCTTATGTCGTTCTAAAAAAAAATTCGATCCATCTTGGAAGATAATCTATAATTCTACGTTTGAGTATACCTCTATGACAGCGGAGTGCGTCGCTGGTTATGCAGATTTATGCAATTGGCCGCTTGTACGTCATTCTACGTTTTTCCGCGGTTCAAGTTAACATTTTTTGTTGTTTTTTCACTTAAAAGAGCCTCTGCAGACCCTCCACAGATTAGGTTAATACCCCTGTCAGACGGGCACCTTGAATGTCATTTACGCTAAAGTCCTTTAGGATTTTCAAATGACAATTAGGCCGTGTCGTGTAAGGCGGGTAACTCAAATGTCAGTTGGATTATGTCTATCACGATAGCGGTCTGTTGTTAATCCGGCAATGTAGTGTTTGTTTTATTGTTAAGCCGGCAAAGTAGTGTTTGCTTTGTTGTTTACTAAGTAAATAAAATTTAATGAACTCCAAGAACATAAAATTCAACATGGTGATGAAAACAAAGTACACTTTTTGACATAGACAAGAAGTATTATCGCAACTATAGCATCACGTCAGCCGTAATGCGAATGAATCCGTATTCATACCCGTTCCGCCGCTTGGCTCGTCTGTTTTCGAAACCTCGTGCATCTTGCTCGCCATTGTTTCTCGCGTTCTTTCGTTCATCGCCGGATTCGTATACCCCGTTGACGTGTACGTCTGCGATCGATTCAAACGAAGACCCTCACCGTGCAGCAATGGAGACTGCTGACGACAATGATCGTAGTGCGATGGACCTGGAACGTCGTATCGCGTTGATGACGTGTCTATATTCACAGCAGCAGAGTGCCTTAACGCTGCTGAGGAACGGACATCCGATCTGCAGGGGAGAAAGCGTCCGCCTCTAAGAAAGGCTCCTCACCAACGACCTGATGTTCACTGCTGTTGAAGCTTCGAGTGTCGTCATTCCCCGAAGCATCCAAGCGTTCAGGAGGAAGGAACGCTGGTTTGAGGACGCTCTGCCCCACTGGCCGGAGCACTTCTTTAAGAAGTCCTTTTGAGTCAACCGGTTACGTTCAGGTACCTGGTGAACGTGTGTCGGCCCCACATGGAGCGCGAAGTTACCTCCATGCGTTTCACCATTCCGGTGGAAAAGAGAGTTCGCGCTGCGCTGTACAAGTCGTGCTTGGGCACAGAAAACCGCACCGTCGCAAACTTGTTCGGCCTGGGACGGTCCACCGTGAACGAAAACTACAGGGAGTTCTGTAGGGTAGTTGTCTCCGCTCTCGAGAAACAGTGGCTCAAGATGGTGAGCACCACAGAGCTTCCGGACCACATCCGGGAGTTCCAAGCTGCTCTGGAGTTTTTCCAGGGCATAGGGGCGCTGGACAGCTGCCACTTCCCCATCTTACCACCGAAGGTCAACGCGAGCGACTAACACAACTACAAGGGCTGGTAGGTAAACTTTACTTCAAGGACAACTTGTATGATTATCTATGGACTTGTAGAACCGATATTATATACGTTGAACTTCCTCGCCCTTTAAAAAGTCAGCCATCTCTCTTCAAACTGATAATTGCTACAAAAGAAAAATCATTTATATAAAAATACTGATTGTAAATTCCTGTCAGTAAACAAATTCAATGAAGCTCTCCAAACTAAATTATGCAAACATTTTACTGCTAGCAAGTGTTCTGAAATGCGTTTTTGACGCATCGAAACGTAAATATGGGCACGTCAAGCAAATGGCAACGGAGAGAACACAGAAAATTCGCGATGACGAGGCAGCCAAACTCGTGCCGTCATTGGCAGAGGTGAGGAGGAAACAAACCCACGTGGGCCCATTTGGGTGCAAACAAACGCATGAGGTGCGCAAAGAGCAGACGAACTTGCACACCGTATTGTTTGAAAGGTTGTGATTTGAATAAAATGTACACGGACCAAACATTTTGCCCTATCGAATTTAATATGATAATATAAGCTACAGATGTGTTTGATGAGATGAAAGTTATGAAATAGCTATTCCTGAACATGAGATGCCGGCAACTGATAGCCAGCATTTCACACTTTTAATGATATGTTTAGAAGCTATGTACAGTTTTGTTCTGCGGAGTTTTAACGAATTGTGCTGTGCTAGCTACTTCCCTTTCGAAATATCCTGTTTTGAAGACTGTATGAACACAGCATAATATATTCAACACCCACGGAGCTGATGTAATGTTTGTATCCAGGTAGAGTATCATCCTGCTGGCCCTGGTAGACCACCGTTACCAGTTCCGGTACGTGAACGTCGGGACGCCAGGGCGGTGTCACGACGCACACGTGTACCGGAGGTCGGCTTTGGCCGCTGTTCTGCAAGGACCAACGCTGCAGACGCCCATGGTCACCGTCAGCGGGACCACCGTGCCGTAACTGACCCTATGCGATTAGGCATCTCCACTAACGTCCAACATGCTCAAGCCGTGCATTCGCGAGGACGTTAAGAAAAGCTCTCCACAGGAAGGCTTCAACCAACAGCTGTCGTCTGCTAGCCGAGTCGTAGAGAACGCCTTTGGAAGAGTAAAGACACGATTCCGCTTCATTATAAAAACGATGGAGTGCGAGGGGAACAATGCCCGGCTTGTTGTGCGAGCCTGCTGCGTTTTGAACAACGCCTGCGAACATTTCAACGACAGTGTCGAGCCCCAGTGGCTCAGCGACATAACGACGAAGGACAAGATCAATCCCAATTGGTGTGCACTACAGATGCCGAGGCAGACAACGGGCAGAGCGTCAGGTACACCATTGCGGGTAATCTTGACCAACGCTCGAGGCAGATGCTCAAGATGAAGAGATCGAGTGGCTGCTCTTGTTTGCAACAACAGAGAGCTCAAGACCACAGACCCGGACAGCTACAGAGAGCCCTTCCTACTGCCTGAGGAACAGAACGCCCTTTTATGGGGCAAAAAAATTCTGGCTTTGGAGCGTAAGATTTGTTGTCAACTCCCGTGTCCTAAGTGAAGTCTCATGTTTCGGTCAATATGCTTAGCCTTCTGTAAGCTTTCACGTAGCTTTTATTACATAATTTTAATAAATATTAAGGCATGGAGTTCCCAACTTTAAGCTCGAACATCTCTCATATCTACAATGTGCAATAAAAGGAAGCTTATAAACCAAAACAAAATCATGAAAAAGGGTCATTGTAGGAGTACGAAAAATCCCAGCGCCTGTTCGGGGGACTCCTGCAACTGTTTTTGCTGTTGCGAGAAAAAAGTATGGGTTTGCGAATAGTACATTTTCAGCTTGAATGAAATCGAATATTCCCATACAGTTGTGCGAAAAGTCAAATGTAGAATCAAGGGAAAGGAGAGGAAGCTTGCGTCAGTGCGCCGTCCTTAGCTCTGAAGAGTGAGGAGGTGAGCTTTATCATGACTAGTGCCAAGTTCGTTTGATCGGGGATAAGCATGTGCGTGGAACCGTTTTGACGGGTTGTTTGTGTGTTTTTTCTTGTTTATTTCGTGTTTTGTGCACAAATAAACTTTCAGTTGCTAGTCAGCGCCGTGTCTGTCGTTAGCTCTTCTACTCGTCTCTCGTTTATTTTCGTGCTGTTCCCCTTTTATGATTTGAATACCAAAAATTATATTTGTAATGCACAGGACCTAAACCGATTGGACTAACAAAATGTTCATATGCTCATTGTACTGCAAGCACTTTGAATGAAGTGCAGCTAGCCCAAATAAAACAGCATTACTGATCCCTTACTCAATGAAAAGCTTGAAATGCAGTTGAATTTATGCATCTGTTCACGTGTAGGTACAGACACACAGCATTGACAGCCTGCTAGACAGGTATGGCTGAATGTCTTAATCGAAGAGACTTCTTGCGCTACCTCGCTGCGGCACCTTGCTCGACAGCTGGGAAATCAACGGACTAAGAAACATGTCGAAAAGGTGGTCTCAGTTCTATTTTTTTTAAATATTTTTATGATTATTAGGATGTAACAACTGGTTTTCAGTGCAAAGACAAGGTGGTAGATGACGCAATGTATTTAGATTCAAAATGGCATTGTGTGATTTGTCAGTTTTTGTCAACCGAGCTGAAGGAGCTGCAGTGCAACTGTTTCGTTTGACGAATACAACAGGCTATTTTTATCGGAATGGTTACAGTCAATACTTCTTAATTAGGTTAGCTTTATATCCAGCCAAAGTTTCCGAGGGCAGTGAACCCAGATTTTGTCCAGCAGCATTCGATGTATCAATTATTTGAAACCTCAAATACCAGGAATCGTTAAAAGCGATTCATAGAAGTCGGGAAGTCACTATTCGAATCGAATTTGGAACTAAACTATTCGCACATTTCTAAAAACAATCTAGTAAGAAATTGATTATCCCGATGGCGTGAGGTCGAGCTGAGTGGTATGGCAACAGTGGTTCATGCTGTAGATGAAAATTTAGCCAGTGCAGTGCGACCACTAGGCAGCTGTTTTCCCTTCTGGTCACGCATTGGTAATGTCACCATCATACGGTAACAAAATACTCAAACTGAAATGGGCAAAAGATAGGGATCTTGTCGGATCCCTGTGCTCTGCAGTGCAAGAAGTTTTGTCACACTGCTCCGAGCTGTGATGCACCAAAGCACTCGGCCAACCAGTTTTTATATGGGTATATGGGTGGAAGAGCCTGAATGGTATGTACATCGCACTGATTCATTGCTTCTAATAAATATTTGGGGGCTTCACATGTCAAACCAATGAAGGGTATCTGGCACAGCTTAATGAAAAACGGGGGATTATTGTAGATCACTAGGGACCTTGGGGTGCAACCGATGTCTCGGTTACACGGCGCTCTCTGTGCAATAAGCCTCCGCCAGATTGCAGGCACCTCGGACAGGATTGGATCCCGCCAAATGGAGGTCTGTAGGCCAGCGTTCTGCTCTGCAGCCACAGATGCAGCTACTCTTTAATGCAACATAAATGTGGACCGGAACCGCTTACATGGAAGTTTATGTGGAATTTTTACTCATGAAGGTCATCAAGGATTTCGCAAGTTCCAGTTGCACCTTGAGTGTGGTTTCTTGTATAGGTGATCTCCCGCTCGCTCAGGGCGCACTCCCTCCCTCTGGAGGTCTCGAAGCTCTGCCTGAGCAGCCTCTGCTCCTCGATCACAGTTTTGATGAGGGCGGCGTTCAGAGGTTGCGGCCTCTTCCTCTTCCGTGGCGGCGGCACGTTGCTTGCACCACTGATGCTGCTGGGCCCCGGCCTGTCAGGGTTAATACTTGCAGTGACGGGGTTGCTGGCAACCTGGCTCTCCTTGCCGCGCAGCTCCTCTCCTGGTTGTACCAGGTGGTCTTCAAAGTAGCCAGTGTCCACGGTGCTTCCCCTTCCATGTCTGAAAGTAATTGAGAGGAATATAACACAAGTAGCTTTTCCTGTCAAGCTACAGGAGACTGCAGCAAGCTGTTAAGTGCCACCCACAGACATAATACAAGAGGATACTCAAAGTAACGGAACTCCACCCCTTTGTATAAATGCTTTGTCGTTGAGAATCACGATGCCAGGTATCGCTAGCGTAGTTTTATGCATCAATGTGCAAAAGTGCTATAGCTCTATACTCCATTTCAGAGACAGCATGCAACGCTCTCAAAGATACTGGTACGAGCACGGGACTTCTATTAGCGATTCACTTGGACGTGCTCTCGTGCAAACGAAATTTTCGATATAGCCGTTCTCGTGCAAGTACTTTTGACAGCATTGTACACTATGCATAAAAGGAGTGTAAAATATTGAGTAAGCACCCACAGAACAGTTGGAGATATTCGCAAAAACATGAGACTGGGCGAGTGTTACGTCCGACAGCAGAAAAACAAGAAGGGCCCAAGGTAGGGTAGGCGCCCTATCCACAGTGTGCGCCCTTTCTACAGTATAGCCGTAGTCTGGCAGAACCCCGAATTTTTAAAGCAGCCACAATGCTCCCGTCGAGCTGCAGCTCACGCACCAAGCTTTACTGCTTTGCACCGTCACACGCGTGCAAAATTTTGTCGCTTTGCGCCGGCTTGTCGAAGAAGCAGACAGAGCAGAGGAGCACCTAGATTAGCTCGGTGGACTCGGCTGGGTGGGCAATGGACTCGGCTCGGTTGGCATTGGCTGCCACTTCTACATTGAAACGATTTGTTATACAAGCATGCAGATACTTTTCTGTAAGCGAAACCACTAAACCCGCTTCCACTTCTGCCGGTGTGGCATGGTTGGAGGCCGAGCTCTCGACCTTTAGGGCTGTGTCATTGAGTAGGTAGTGACCCCAGCAGTCTGTGAAGGTCCCAACAAAATGGCCACTTCACCGCGTCGAACGCGCTGAGGGAGGGTTGTCCCCTTCCTCGGATGTTTTCAGGAAAATAGAATTGCAGTAAGTGTCAGCTTTATGCCAAAGTTATTGATGTATGTACAACACCCTAGATAACAAACACATTTTTGGAACATTTTCACAATGAAAAGGTGAACACATTATGCTACTGGCTATAGCGTGGTTACATATGTAACCATGGAACCAATGACAATTCAGCCTTTCAATGATATGAGATTGTCCTACATTAGATTAAGGGACCAGTAAACTGACATTTAATGAGATATACTAGTCCTCCATTCTGCCACCGGTTTTACTTGCATTGCTTTATGCCAGGGTGAAAAAAAAACACATTTATTCGATATGAATCAAATTAATTTGATTTAAATGACTGAACATCGCAAATAGTGATTTTTTATCACTAGATAAATTTTAAACATGGTAGATTGAGTAATCAATCCGTCCAATGACTTAAATTGATACAAAAAATTACCGTACCTTTAAATTACTCATGGATTACCAACTTTAACTTTAAAAGAAGAAACAAAAGTTGATTTTTGTTCAGGTAGTAAAAAAAACAATTCAATTGTACATAGAAAGCATCACATGATAGACAGACAGTAAATAAAAATATTTTCGGGAATACTTTTTGTTTCGGAAATGGGTTGATTTAAATTAGTGTAGTGAAATTGATCTGATTTAAGTCACGATTTAAAGCACGATTTAAAGCACGATTTAAGTCATCTTCATTTCTGTTCTCCGCCCTGGTTCATGCTACTCTCAGGGTCCATGCAACTTTAAAATTATCTTACCGGTATGTGTTGGTAAGATTTTCAATATTGTGGTGAACCTGGTCCACTACAAGATCAAACCCGATCTCCACGATCCCGCAACGCTGCAGCTCCTCCGAGATCTCCTCGTAGACGCCCCCATTTCGCTTGGCGCGTCGGAAGTCTTTGATACGCCCATAGCCTCCTTTGTACTCACAAAGCCTGGCAGTTCGATGACGGAGCCATAGAGTTCCCGGCCGCAGATTTGGAGCGCGAGGATCCGGTAGCACAAAGCATTTCTCGGTGAACCTGGACGTCAGCGCACAGCTTTTGCAGCGGCGAGAACCCGAAACATGGTTTTCAAACCCAACGAGAAACGAAGCGGTAGCAAGAGGAACGAGAGAAGCACGAGCGGACATTCAATTGCACGGGACAAGTGTGTTTCGGCGTCTCGCCGCAGCGGGGCGCCCGTCCCGTGGCTCTCCTCTCATCCGTTGTCTGCCGCTGTACGTTTTCAATTTAGGTGGCCGCGTCTCGTGGCAATCTGCTCGGCTTTGTCAGTATAGGGGAGGCTATGATACGGCCCTCCCAGAGCCGGAAGAACGTCCAGGTTTCCTGGGAGCTCCACACGACGCGCGGTTACTTTTTCTTCGCGGCCGACGGTCCCGCCCCGTTCAACATGGCTCGTACTTCGCTCACGTTCTTAAAATTACTTAAAACACAGCAAAGTACATACGTACAGCAATTGAATAAATATATACAACACAAGAATAAAAAAGAATGTAAAATGATAACAAAATATCAATAAAAGTTAATAGAGGATGAGAAGTATAAATGGCAAAAGGAATTGGCAAGCAAAACAAACCGAGGTGAGCGAGCGAGCAGAGGAGCGAGCAGACAACAGAAAAGTTAGGCCTACTGGACAACTGAAACCGCGAGTATATTAAACCACAATATAGCAAAAGATGTGTCAGATATACACGTCATGAGTATTTTTTTCTTAAAATAATTGCTACAAGCATCGTTTTTCAATGTATTTATTATTATTTTTTTCCCAATTCTCTCAACCTCTGCAGACCGCTGTTGGAGAGACGTAATTACGAGCGATAAATGAGTTTGGGATAACTCAGTTGAGCTCGAATGTCATTTGAGTCAAATGTAAGTTGAGTTGCCGTGTGACAGTGCCTAAATGACGTTTACACTGAATGTCATTTGGGGTAAATGTCATTTGAGGTGCCCGTCTGTCAGGGGTGGTAGACATAGAACAATGCTGGTTGAAGCGCGAAAAGGATTGTACGAGTGCAGTGGGGACGGGGCTTTGGTCACGCGGGGAATACGAGACGAGGTAATTTAACGTTTTTTTCTTCTCGAAACGTGGGGCTAATGACGCGGGGATTTTGCGACAGGGATTCTGCACGCGGTGCAATCGTGCTACACCCAGGCGACTAACCTCCCTAAACAACCCCCGAGTTATAGGCGGACGAACAAATCAAGTTTCTCTCCCAATTCCAGACGAAAGTGATGCCGGAGTTGTTCGAACTGGTCAAGCGATACAAGCCTGAGGTGGTCTGGCCATTTGCGCCGGGACCAGCGGACTACTGGAAAGCCGAGAGTTCCTCGCCTGGCTCTACAATGACAGGTGTGTTGACGCGGATGCAGTCGCAAACCGACAACCAGTTGATCTGCAATAAAGACCGATTATTTAACGTAGAGACAATATATGTTATACAGTGAAAAAATTTGCGCAGAAAGTGCTGCAGAGATGGCGCGAACAAGCGATTATCGCTTTTTCCTGCTGTTTACTCCGATCAATAATCTAGGCGGTGAAATTTAGTTTTCGTCAAACACCTGTCCACAAAAAAAAAAAGGAAAAAGAGCCGTGTTTGCGATAATTACATTGCGCAGTGTATATGTTTTTATTTTCTGCCAATAAACAATCAATTCATATTTACAACTCCGTCAATGCATTTTCGACTTGCCACCTCAGCTGTAACATTTTGGCTGCTGCCGTGATTTCTCGATCGGGCCACAAATAAAGTATGGCGCATATTTAGAGAAAGCATGTTGTTTTGCCAATCAGTTATGCTACAGCTTTGTGCCAAGACGTGAGTATATATCGCTTTGGCTGATTTGGGACCACCCAGACATTTCCCACATTTACAGTTGAGATATAAATCTATTAGCAAGTCCGAAATAATTTAGGCAGGAATAGTCTACAATAACTGGTAGTACTCAGCATGGTTAAAGGGCCTTTAACCAACCTTAGTTGTAGCCGAGCGCTGCTTTGGTAATGGGCCATTCACAAGGCAGCGTTTCATTACGTTTCACTATTCTACCTTTCTCACACTTTAATTCGAATGCAAGTTGTTGACAACAGGGCCTCGTTGCGGCGCGCCAATTACAACTCCTCCAATTAGTTTCCACACTTCAAACAAAGCACGGACGTCCAGGTCACTCCCGGTCATGTATCTGGATGTCTTGGAAAGGTAGCCAAATGTATCGTCAAACGCTATTTTATGAAATGGGTCGTCAAACTTTTGCGGTGTCTTTGTCCCATCGTATTTCGTTGTGCCCCTGGCGTTTCACTCTGAGGCTTTGCTTGTGTTGCGCGACCCTCTGTTGTTATTAAAACCCGGCATAGCATCACCTCGTAAGCAGTCGTATGCGGTTTGTATAACGTAGTCGGTGACGCAGCACAATCCTAACTGAACTGCCGTTGCTTTTCCGGGCTTCGCCAGGCCGTACCGGTGGCGCACGAGCAGAGTAACGCAGCGGCCCTTCTCAAGGACTGTCACTGAAGTGACTCCTTGTCAGCGCACGCAATTTGTTCTCAGGTCTACAGCGCTGTGACTGCAAACTGGACAACGAACACATTGAGGTGTTTAGCGCACAAAGTAGACAGAAGAAGAA